>JAQFXT010001160.1:0-20302 GCA_034683725.1 Strigamia crassipes | reverse complement strand
GAAGAATTAATTCTCTGTTGTGGTTTAGTCGATTTAGACTTGAATTTTTTACGTGTTTTTGTTGTTTTAATGTGTTTTAGACAGTTTTGGTACATTTCCAACTATGTTTGCTCATTTTCTACCTGCTTTTAACCCGTTTTAGACAGTTTTTACATGTTTTAGATAGTTTTTGCACGTTATAGACAGATTTTTTCTGCCATTTTTGCACAATTTTTTTTTTTTTTTTACACGTTTTAGACATTTTTTTCCCCTTTTTAGACAGTTTTTAATACGTTTTAGACAGTTTTAACACGTTTTAGACAGTTTTCTTCCCATTTTAGACAGTTTTTACTACACGTTTTAGACAGTTTTTACACGTTTTAGACAGTTTTTATTACACGTTTAAGACAGTTTTTTTTACACGTTTTAGACAGTTATTTTACACGTTTTAGACAGTTTTTTTACACGTTTTAGACAGTTTTTACACGTTTTAGACAGCTTTTACACGTTGTAGGCAGTTTTCTCCCCATTTTAGACAGTATTTTTTACGTTTTAGATAGTATTTCCCTTTAAGCAAGTTTTATGACAGCTTTTTACACGTTTTACACAGCTTTCTTCCCTTTTTAGACAGCTTTCTTCCTTTTTTAGACAGTTTTTACACTTTTAGACAGTTTTTACACTTTTAGACAGTTTTTACACGTTATAGGCAGTTTTCTTCCCATTTTAGACAGTATTTTTTACATGTTTTAGACAGTATTTCCCTTTAAGCAAGTTTTTTTGACAGCTTTTTACACGTTTTAGACAGCTTTCTTCTCTTTTTAGACAGTTTTTGCACGTTATAGACAGTTTTCAGAGAGTTTTGATACATTTCCACCTATATTTGCTCATTTCTTCTAGACAGTTTTTACAGCTTTTATACAGTTTTTAGACAGATTGTACAAGTTTTAGGCAATAATTTCCCAATTTTAGACTGTTTTTTACACGTTTTAGACAGTTTTCCCCTTTTTAAGCAGTTTTTTTTACATTTTTTGACACGTTTAAAACAGCTTTCTTCCCTTTTCAGATATTTTTTACACTTTTAGACAGTTTTTACACGTTTTAGACCTCTACTACGCAATTCAGGATTCAACTTCAGAATGTCAAAGTAAAAAAAAAAAATAAATAAACTCTTTATATTTAGTGTTTGCACCTCGACATCTTTATATTAATCCGTCACATCCCGTACTCCTCATTACCACCCACCAGGGGGTCAGGATGAGGTGGTTTCAAAACAAGAAACGAGCTAATTAGCCCCAATTAGCATACGTTTGCCAAACCCATTTCTCATGCAACAAAACCGGTGCGAGTGAGAGAGACGCGAAAAATAAAATCATCACCGCATCCGCACAGCACGACATTCAGTCACCAGATGGCAACATGAGTTTGAGGGGGTCCGCAAGCTCCACACCACCGCCAGTACAAACAAGTTGCAGCCACCCCTCGCTGCGAGGGCGCCAACTTCCGCTCTTGGGCGTGTCAATCACATCGAGCCGCCACGTTCATGACAGATCGCTCCGTCATTAAAGGGTGTAAATCATGCTCCGCCCGGCAGGTGTCACCTCTCTTTAATCGAGACTCCCGCCGCTGCCAATCACGAAATAATATAAAAAATCAACACCCAGCGCCATCTAATAACGTTTTCACAACATTAAGCGCCATCTGGTGCGTTTTTCTTATCATTTTTCCCTGAAAATATGAAAATAATCAACTTATTTCGAGGGAGTAGCCAACGCTAAAAATCTCGTAGTTTTTGGATTTTAAAATCCTAGAAATTTTAAAAATCTATTAGAAATCCTAGAAATTCTCTGGAAATCCTAGAAATCCATGAAATCTTCTAAATTTGTGGCAAAATTTGTGGCAAAATCTATAAAGAAATCCTCCTGAAATCTTCAAATCCACAGCAAATCCCTGAAATCTTCAAATCCACAAAAATCCCTGAACTTTTTAAATCCACAGCAAATACCTGAAATCTTTAGCAAATCTCTGAAATCCACAAAAATCCCTGAACTTTTTAAATCCACAGCAAATACCTGAAATCTTTAGCAAATCTCTGAAATCCAAGAAATCCTATAAACTCTAGAAATCTTGAAAATTCCAGAAACTCTAGAAATCTTGAAAATCCTATAAACTCTAGAAATCTTGAAAATTCCAGAAACTCTAGAAATCTTGAAAATCCTATAAACTCTAGAAATCTTGAAAATTCCAGAAACTCTAGAAATCTTGGAAATCCCAGAAACTCTATAAATCTTGGAAATCCCAGAAACTTTAAAAATCATGGAAATTCCGGAAACTCTAAAAATCTTGGAAATCTTGGAATTCCAGAAACTTTAGAAATCTTGGAAATCTTGGAAATCCATAAAATCGATCAAAACTTTTAAGAAATCTACCTGAAATCCTGAGAAATCCTAAGAAATCCTCCTGAAATCCTAAAAAATTCTCCTGAAATCCTAAGAAATCATCCTGAAATCTTCAGGATTTCAACTGAATTTAAAAATCTCATATGCGATTTTTGCAATTGGCTACCCCCTCGACTTATTCCCTCCCGCCCAAAAAAAAAAAAAAAAAAAAAAAAAAAAAAAAAAAAAAAAAAAAATGGCGGAAGGTCCCAAAATTAAAAAAGGCACTTGGAGGTACTAGTGGGGCTGGTGGAACCCTTGTTGATAGATGCCAATCTCGGGGTATTCATAATGAAATAAAGGCATTCCGAGTGGCAGGAGGGACAATAGAAAATCCCCCTGTCTCCCCCTGGTTACAAAAGACTCAACTGACAGCACAATGGCCACACTGATTGTTTAGCAACACGAGCACCCCCCCTCGTGTCCGCGGGCCAAGAGGCTCGACAAAGGCGGAGCGGAACATCAAAGGCGTTCCTATGCCAATCATGGAATGATGAGGTGGATTCATTCGCATGACAAATGAGTCGTGCAGTGAAGGCTGCGCTCGAAAAAAAAGAGGAAAATCTGCACACAACGTGCATGACTCACCGCTTTTGCAATTAAAAAAAAAAAAAAAAATGGATGGGGAGAGGGGGGGGGGGAAGGGGGAAAAAAAGAAAAAAAAATTGTGTAATTTAAATTTTTGGTTGTGAATTTATCACATCGTGATAAATACAATTACAATTTTCTTTTCAAACGAGTAGATTAAGCGGGGAAGTTGGATGTTGAATTGGTGATGGTTTTCCTGCATGGGAATGGGGGTGTTTAAAATATTGGAGGTATTTATTGGGTGGGATTTTTGTTGGATTGTTTGTTCTCGTGGGAATGGGACGGGGAAGTGGGAGTTTGGGTTTGGAAGCATGTGTTTTTGGTTTGGGGAAAGAGATGGTTTATTTTGGTTTATTAATTAAGTGGAAATGAAATATTGTTGAACCTCGTTGTAACGGATAGCGAACTGTATAATAAACTATGGTACAAAATTTTAAATCAATTTTTTTAACTTTATTTTTCAATTTTTTTAAATTAATTTTTTTACTTTTTTAAATTAATTTTTCAACTTTTTTGTTTATTTGTAATAAATTTTTTTTTTTATTCTTTTTATTTTTCAAATATTTTTTTCATCGATTTTTCAATTTGTTTTTCAGTTTACATCATTTTGTCTGCTTTTACCATCAATTTTTTTTAGGTTTTCTATCAATTTTTCAACTTTTCGATTAATTTTTCAAATTTTCGATCAATTTTTAAACTTTTACTATTAAAATTTCACCTTTTTTTTTATCAATCTTTTAACTTATTTATATCAATTTTTCAACTTTTTTCCATCATTTTTTAACTTTTTCTTATCAATTATTCAGCATTTTCCATCAATTTTTAAACTTTAACGTATCAATTATTCAGCTTTTTCCATTGATTTTGCAACATTTTCCATAATTTTTTCAACTTTTTCCATAATGGTTTTCAACCGTATCCATCAATTTTTCAACTTTTTCTATTAATTTTTCAACTTTTTCTATCAATGTTTCAATTTTTTCCATCAACTTTTCAACTTTTTCCATCAACTTTTCAACTTTTTCCATCAACTTTTCCACTTTTTCCATCAATTTTTCCACTTTTTCCATAAACTTTTCCACTTTATCCATCAACTTTTGCACTTTTTTTATCAATTCTTCAACTTTTTTTTATCAATTCTTCAACTTTTACACCAATTCTTCAACTTTCGGACCAATTCTTCAACTTTTGGACCAATTCTTCAACTTTTGGACCAATTTTTCAATTTTTACACCAATTCTTCAACTTTCGGACCAATTCTTCAACTTTTGGACTAATTCTTCAACTTTTGGACCAATTTTTCAACTTTTTTCAATAATTCTTCAACTTTTTAATCATTTTTCCTTCATTTTTCAACTTTTTCCTAATTTTTCAATCACAACTGATTGACCACCTTAGTCATACTCAATTCTAAATAAACACAGATCACACAATGACCAGTTTGACAATCCACACATTTAAAATAAAAATAAAAAAAAAAAATAAAAAAAAATAAATTATTGCCTTATCCAATCATATCCCATTAAAATTTCCCAGGTATCATCTGGAACGTAACATTTCCATCAAACGTATAACTCGCCAATTGCAAAACCATAAATGAGATTACAAAACTCGAATTTAAAGAAAAACAGAAAGAAACAAAGAAACAACTCGGCTTATTAGATGAAGAATTTGAAAAAATTGAAAAACAGTATAGGTAATAACGAAGAGAAAAAATGCACGAAAAACTGTTTATTAGAAGGCGGCGAAAATAGAAACAAAACGCACGTAGTTTCGCAGAAATAATTGGTGCTGACACACGGAGGTTAGCCATCCACGTTCATTAATTACAATTCCATAAATAAAACGCTGCCCAGCAAAGTCTGGCAAGCAAATGGAATTGAAGCTTAATTCATCCACGCCAACGCCTCCCAAGTGCGTCTAATCACTACTCTCAAAAATGTAATAACAATAATTTAAACTTTGAAGGAAAAAAATAAAAATGAGATAAAATGATGCAAGCATCGTGTGTAAAGGACCCCCGTTGAAAGTCATTTTGTTCTATATGTCGAAATTGTTAATGGATTTCGATATAATTTGGAAAATGTTTGGTTTAGCAAATTTAGCAAATGTTAGGATTTAGTAAATTTTAGAAATATTTTGGAAATTTTGACAAAGTTGAGGATTTTTGGCTGAATTTTGACTAAGTTGAAACTATTTTGCTGAAACTATTTCGAAAAATTTGAATTTTTTGTGCTGAATTTCGACAATTTGACAATTTTTTGTTGATTTTTCGACAAATTTAACAATTTTTTTGCTGAATTTTGAGAAATTCGACCATTTTTTTGCTGAATTTTGAAAAATTCTACTTTTTTTTTTGCTGAATTTAGACAAATTCGACAATTTTTTTGCTGAATTTAGACAAATTCGACAATTTTTTTGCTAAATTTCAATTTTTTTTTGACAATTTTATGTTGAATTTCGACAAAATTGACTATTGTTTTTTAAATTGCGACAAAAGTGATAACTTTTTGCTAAAGTTCGACAAAGTTTAGAATTTTTTGTTGAATTTCAACCAAGTTTAAATTTTTTTGTTGAATTTCAACCAATAGTTTAGAATTTTTTGTTGAATTTCGACCAAGTTTAGAATTTTTTGTTGAATTTCAACTAAGTTTAGAATTTTTTGTTGAATTTCAACCAAGTTTAGAATTTTTTGTTGAATTTCGACAAATTTGCCAATTTTTGTCTAAATTTCGACACATTTGACAATTCTTTGCCAAATTTCAACAAATTTGACATATCTTTGCCAAACTTCGACAAATTTAAAATATCTTTACCAAATTTCGACAAATTTGACAATTTTTTTGATAATTTCGCCAAATTCGCCAAATATTCAATAAAAACATTCAATACACTGTTCGTTAGATAATTCCTAATTCAAATCCATCATCCCCCAACAAAACATTTTCATGTTCTTGGTTAGTCCACAATGACTTAGTCTCTAACCAATCACCAACATTAAATACCATTTCCCCCAAATTACAGTGTTGCCAAACACGATGAGATTTATCACTTTATATTACAGTACTGTTGTATCTAAAAAAAAAAAAAAAAATGCTATTCTGTCAGTCCAAGAAGCAAATTTTTTTTATTTTATTATTTACTTATTCCTTTTGAGCATTTCATTCACAAATTGCAGGGTGTGGAACTGCACATTTGATATTTTTAAGAGCGCTATTCTAATCTATGATTAAGGCGGAGATTCCTGGCACTAGCTCTAAACCCTTTATTTAGATGAATAGTGCCTTTACTTTTTTTATTTATTCTCCTTCCTTATTTTGATTTAATAAGATTGGAAACATATACATCAACCTTGTACCTCGTTTCGAAAACTCAGCACTTCGCAACATTGTGCAAGTCTGAGGTATTCTTTTCCACATGATACAACAACTTGTAAAGTTATAAGCTATAAGTTATAAGTCCATCTATTTGGTGACGCATTCCAATGGCGAAATGTTCTAACAGCGAAAATGTTATTTTGCCCTAATGGCAAAACAACAATGCGCAACAGTTCCAATGGCAAAATATAATTTCGAAACGATCCTAACGGCGAAATTCAGAATTTCGCCATTATCTAAGTAATCAAACAATTCTAATGGCGAAAAAGGACATTTCGCCATTAATAATCCCCATAAACAATTCTAATGGCGAAAATTGACATTTTGCCATTATTAACTTTCATAAACAGTTCTAATGGCGAAATTTGTAATTTCGCCATTAGAATTGTTTCGAATTTGTAATCTAAAAAATAATTGAAGTCAATAAAATACTACGGTTGTTTACAGTCGATCCTAATGGCGAAATTCAGTGAATAACGTTTCCAATGGCGAAAATTTCAATTTCGCCATTAAATATTTTCGCCGTTGGAACATCATCTCATCTATTTGTTCTAAAACAGATTTACTGTATAGGTCAAATTACAGAATCGTTTTGCGCGCTCTGGTGGCAATTTTGTGCACTACGTGGTAGGCAACGAGTAAACGGCGTATTACAATGCCTATTAGTTGCGCCGATTTTGAATGTCACAAAATTTATTTAGCGGTATCTGTTTATTTATTAAACGATCGAATCAAACACTGCATTCAAAATACACTAGCGCAACGTGTTTGTTGCCTATCACGGTCTGTGCATGCGCGAAAAGACCCGGATGAAAACAACAACAGTAATTTGGTCTATATGTCCCACGCTTGTTTTAAAAATGTTTTATACGATTAACCATGCTTGTACTAGTTTTCTAAATAAATATGACGCCTTCCCATGACCCCTGGACTTAACCTTTCATGCGCTAACCTACACATAGATACATACAGCTTTTACTTATAGCATAACTTATAATTCTGGTTTATAAGTTGCATTCTGAATGTACAAACGTATCAACAACTTATACGTTTTTTGAAGTTAAAACAACGTAATCGCCAAACCTCTGCACACATAGCTTCACTATTTTCTTGATAGATTGGCCCGTTAATCGACATCAAGCCGCCATTATTTGTTTCCAAAAGCTTTTGACAAACTCCCATTGACTATTGACCCGTCCACAGACAATGAATTATGGAGACAAAAACACAATAGAAAAGTTAAAGAGAATTCTAAAAATGCATCTGTCGGCAAAAAGAAAATGCTAAACTTAAAGTGATTCGTATGGTTAGCGTAACCAATAGCGTGACCAATACTGTATTATCAGCAATAGATGAATACGCAGTTTGAGCCATGTACTTTTACGTTATAAAAACCCCCGTTATGCCTATAACTGCAGCGGAAAACTCATAAGTCTAATGGAGCTTACGCTATATCGAAAAATAGCGTAGCCAATCCGGTAATTTTCCACTATTTACGTCACTGCGACGTCACCGACCAAATATTGCGATTTGCAATGACCTCGTTCGCCGCCATTTTGAATTCTCCGCTTCATTCGCAAGCGGAGCGCGCGTTACCGTTTATCTCATTGTTTTCCTTTGGAAATCATTTCAATTCGCAATAATAAAGTTGTGGCATTGTTTTGAATTAGTTAAAACAGAAATTGTATCTACATTTAACATAAGAAACAGTTCCTAGTTTTGGAAATCACGTGACTTTGTAAGGTAAGTCGACTTTTATAACCGTAACGTGAAAGCGCAAGCGCAAACTAAACTTTTATATTTTTACGTTACAACATTTATAACGTAAAATTGACTAACGTAATCTAACCTAACCTAACCTTAACTATAGTTAATCTGCGTCGCTAACGTGGCGACGCAATTGTAACAGTACATTTGCACAACACACCATCTGTCCTTACAATTACATCATTATTGTTGCATTTTGTCTACAGCTGGCAACAATGTTCCAACCTTAAACAATCAAACACTGCCAAAAATCATATAGCCATCATCCTGCCAAACAAGACAGTTTTATGAATACATTTTAAACAAACACAAGGTCAGTAATTAGCCCAAATCTACATTTCCAAGCTTGGCTAACTCAAAAAACACTTTAAATAGGAAACAATTAAATCCCCCCTACCAAAACTGCCATTAAACATCTTCATAATCACGACACAGCGCTTTAACCAAGCAACAATCAAAACAAAACACTAAAAAAAAAAAAAAAAAAAAGAAAAAAAAAAAGAAACCACCAAACAACAGACATTCACAACAGACAATAGAAGAAGAAAAGGGATTTATCAAATCAGACTGCACACTCATTTGACAAGACTATAATTTGAGTATTTAACGCCCGTGAGAACACAAACCCCGTTCACAGAGGGCGCCCAGCCTCCTCCCCGCGTCTGCAGTATCGCCATCGCCATTCTCACTCCCTGTATCATTTGCCCGCGCACCAATAATTAGACTCGAGCCCGAACGCGGTCATTTGCACTTATCAGCCTCCTCGGCTCATTTTTAAGCGCCAACTGTCAGACACTTTGATCGTTCATGCCGCCTTCTTACACCACTAAATTACAGATGCCGGTCAACATCCGTCACCAGGGCGGCGCTCACACGGGCGATAATTACGGGGCAAATTTGAGGGCTTTCTCACCTGCACGTATCAGCGCTTGATGTAGAGCTGCAATAAATCTCAAATGTTTATTTTAATTTACGAGGCCATACATCTCCACGTATAATTAGCTTCGTTCTACAATGTACGAGATCTGATAGGATAATATGAATAAAATGACCGGTTGGTCGTGACCCTTATATTACAAAAACGGACCGGACCAACACCTTGATGTAACCGATTAGCTTGTCATTAAACCAAATTATTTTTTTTTTTTATTTTTTTTTTTTTTTTTTATTTTTTTTATTTTTTTTTGATATAATTAGTTCGAAAAAGTCGTAAATCATTCCGAGTTTCGCAACAAGATAAACAAGTGCGAGTTGAAGGTTGGGTCACTTGCCACTTCTCATACAATTCCTTTGCTCCGCACGTTTCCTGCGTATGATTTAATCAGAAACGGGGTGAAAGATGACGCCATCTTTAATTTTTTTTTTTTTCAAGGTTCAGGAAACCATTACTTTTTAATATTTTTTTTTCTTTTTTCGTATTCCTGATTAATTCATCAATTTTATTTTTTATTTTTTTTTTAATTTTGATATTTATTTGAAATGCTAACAGGAAATTTCGAACCGGCAATTAATTTTTTTTCTTTTTTTTACTCAAATTTAAATTTATTGCATCCAATTTAAATAAAAATTGCAAACTCATAAAAACGGATTCTACTCTACACGCACACCCAGGTAATACAAATATACAGAATAAATGTAGGTTCTTACTACCGCGATACTCTTTTTAAGTTGTGAAAATAGCGTACTCTTTTTGAACCAAAATGTACTCTTTTGAGAAAATAGCGTACTCTTTCTTTTATTTTTTTTTTGAACTAAAATGTTCTCTTTTGGGGAAAATATTATTAATTTCTTATTTTATGTTTTACCGGCAGTTAACGATAGATTACACCAGTGGTCTTCTAACTTCGGCATCCCGCGGAACCCTTTTTCAAGATAAAAGTATCTACATAACCCAAGGAAACCGACATTAGCAATTTTCATCGACGAGATTTATAAATCTCAAATTTTAAAAAGATTTACACAAAGATTTATTTGGGATTTATGAATTTATTAATTTATTTTGAGATTTTTTGGAATATACTTTGAGATTTTAAAATTTATCTATAGATATAATAAATGATTTAGAGATTTAATGTGTGATTTAGAGATTTAATGCATGATTTATAAATTTAATGTGTGATTTAGAGATTTAATGTGTGATTTAGAGGTTTAATGTGTGATTTATAGATTTAATGCATAATTTAGAACTTTAATGCATAATTTAAAAATGTAATGTGTGATTTAGAGATTTAATGTGTGATTTAGAAATCAAATGTGTGATTTAAAGATTAAATGCATGATTTAGAGATTTAATGCATAATTTAGAAATTTAATGTGTGATTTCGAGATTTAATGTGTGATTTCGAAATCAAATGTGTGATTTAGAGATACAAAGAATTTAAAAAAATAGAGATTTATTAGGGATTTATAAAGCCATCGACGAGATTTATAGCAATTGTTTATACCGATTTTTATTCGATTTTCTCCTCGATTCTTAATGTACCCTTTTGCCATTACAGGATCTAGTGACCCTAATACACGATTCCATTTTGGTCAATATTGACCAAACCCAGCCAATAATCGATCTTTTAACCCCTTTAAAAAGCACTTCATCACCCCTAGCCAAAATTAATCATGCTGACAAAAATTTCCATTAAGTCGAGTAGTAAATTTCTCGCACGTCATTTCACACACAACAACGTACATGGAGCAGTTGCCACGATATTTTTTAAGTGCTTTAACGTCCGCCCTGACAGCGGCAGTGTGTGCCAAATAAATATGGTGCTTGCCCCTTGCGAGTATATACGCCAAGATAGCTCGCGCGACTAGCATGGAGAAAAAAGATGGTCGACACCCCCTTCGTCTCCATTTCCCGCGGGCAATTCAGCTTAGGATTTATGCACAATACGTGAGCACAGAGTCATCCATTATTCATAATTAATACGCGCGGCATAAGGAAGAACGAAAAAGAGGCAGCAGCCATCATTCACGGCGTAATAAACTAAATCTGAGGACACGACCCCTGCCACTTAGAAACACTTATACAAACTTGTCTCGTTTCTACACTCATTAACTGCAGGGAAATATTTTTTTAAAAAATTAATTAAAAATAAAAATTATACAATTATGGGCTCCACTTCTCACGTGTAGTTGTTGGTGGACGGTAGAAATAATTCCATCGGCTTAGTTCTTAATAGACCGGTTCGTACACCTAACCATCACGACTATTCGAGAGTATACGCTTACAACAATTATCCTAATTCAAAACATACATACATCAAAGCAGAGCTGAACAAGACGCCATTGAGGCTAATGAGGATTAAGTTTCAGGGCCCCCGACACAACGGGGGTTCCCAAGAAAAGATGTATGTGTGTACTCTGTATGGACCGGACAGATTTGCTAGATCCCGAACCCAGGGGGGTTGTATCGTTTATTCGACGGTCGTTTATTCGACGATTCCTTTATTCGCCAGTAAATCTAACCAAACCTCACCTAACCTATCCTAACCTAACCTAACCTAATCTATCCTAACCTAAACGAAACCCAATGACCAAAATACAGTTCATTACTGGCGAATAAATGAACTGTCGAATAAATGAACCGTCGAATAAATGAACGAACACCAACCCAGGACCGCCGAAAGAAGTGGAGAAAGCCGAGACTTACAGTGGCCCAGGTTAGGTTTGTTTAAACTGGGCAGGGCTAGACTGGTAAACCAATTCGCACCGGTAAATTCCCGGTAGTCCACTGGCTCGCCCAGTCTTGCACGGGCCATCTGTCATCCTGCTGAGCGAGTCCAGGATGGTACAGTGCCGGAAAACCGTAGAATTGTTAAGCCTCGCAATTCACGTCTAACAAACATTCCTTTCACAAATCCGAACAAAGATCCGATGAGCTACGTCTTGCTGTTCCCCTACGAAGAAAAAGGATGGACGATCGAAATGCCACACCACCCAACTTACGCCAAGGGTAAACAAATAAAAATCACCCAGCATAAGCTACCGGAAAATTCCCGATAGCCTGCCGGACCAGTCCAGCCCTAAAACTAAGTTAGGAATCATTATGTTCTCTGGACCTGGGTTTGCTCTTGGCAGCCCTGGCCGGACTCAGACCAAGCAATGGAATATTTGCTCTCTCGTATGTACTACTATCGTTACCGGACGCCGGACTCAGACCGAGCAATGGGATATTTGCTCTCTCGTCTGTACCACTATCGTTACCGGACTCCGAACAAAGCAATGTGCGCCAGATGCATATTGGCTAAACCTACCCGATTTCGGCAGCCGGAGTAACTAATCCACCAACAGGTTAAAATCACCTTCGTTGTTGCTCTTTGCTCGGTTAGGTTTTTTTTGGGTCTTTTTTAGTCCCCTGCGAACCTAACTTTAGCCGTTTTTTGAATACTGGACAACGTTAGTGTTTTTTGACCTGTTGATGGATTAGTTACTCCAACTGCTGAAATCGGGTAGATTCTGTCAATATGCGTCCCGGATGCGTCTCGTATATGAAAAAATCACATGGGTCGTGTCTTTCCAGTCCAAAAATGCATGGCCGCGCCGTGGGTGAGAGATGTCTTTGTGCAAGGTTGCATTACAGCGCCCCTTGGGTGTAAAGCACCTTTGTACAAGATTGTATTTCGGCACCCCATGCCCATGTTGTGCTGTTGTCTTACGCCTAGTTCCCACTTGAACAACTATGTAGAAGTTAGAACTTTCAGAAAGTACCAGAGAACTTACATTCTCTGGACTGTACAGTTTGTAGACCAGACAAATTTCTGAGACCCGTCCTACGTCTGATCCATGGTCTATGTGGAAATGTGTGTAAGCTAAGTACAACCCCCGAACAAAAGTCCTGCAACAGAGCAATTTTTCCACCTACTTCCAACTTTGATGGCATCTAGTATCAAAACCATGAAAGCTAGAGCAATAAAACTTTAAAAATTGAAAAACCCCACCTTTTTAGAGTAGAATCATTATTTAACATCAGATGAAAAAATTATTATTCCGTATGAAATAAACAAAAATGAAAACTACACCAGGAACAAAAGTCCTGCAATGCAACAAAAATGGGGAATTGTATGTTAAGGGACTTTCTAGCCTCACTAAGTCTAGATTCACCACTGTAAGATTGCACAAAACAGATGTTTTTGTTCTTTTATTCCCATGGGTGCTTGATTTCCAGTTTCTTTGTTCTTCTGCTTGGGTATTTTGTGTTATGCTGCATTTGTAGGGTGCACCTGAATCAGTCAAAACAAAAGCCTAAGGTATACTGCATACAGTGGTGCATCAGAGTACATTGGGGTCCTTGAGCACAACCCTCACAATTTATATTAAGATAATTCAAGAAAATTCACTAAATTGATCAACTTAAATGGGCCTCTAGAAATATGAGGTCCTGACTGAGTGACCAAAGCATCCCATCCCTAAATTCTGCATATACAGTAAATTCAAAGTTTGATTTTACTCATTGGGGCCCATCTTTCCTCTAAAAAACCCTGCAACATTAATTTATTTGTATACGAGAGCGTTTATTCCAATCTCGCATTTGCATATCGTTATGTATATTTTGTGCCGCTACTCCGCTAGCTTTAATATACTACTTTTGCGTAACTATCCATAGTTTTTTACTTCTTAAAATTGACATGTTAAAGAATACGCTTTTAAATAAAGAATTTATTTACCCATAACGTTTTCAGCTTTTTCCAGCCTTCCTCAGTGGGTTTATGAGAACTTTATTTTTACAAGATACTTAAATACATATACTCCGCTAGCGCCACCTGGTAACCCTGAATAAAGTTTGTCTTAATTTCCAAGTTCAACCCTGCTGGTCAAGTTTTAGTGCCTCCTACAATTCCACACACTTCTGCAAGAACGTAGCATACACCAAAAAAAATATCTAAAAAAATGTGACCGTAATAACCAGAGCGTTGATGACGAACATCACAAAGTATAATATAATCAGTGAAACGAGATCCAGGTGCACTTTCCACGTGTGTGGTCCCATAGACACTTGTTCAACCCCAACATCCAACATCAAGCTTCCCTCGCTCTCCCTTCTCCCTCTCACCACCTAAGAAAGAATTCCAACAGGTTGCAACGAGCTTTGCATGTCCAATTCCACGCACTAAATCATCGTTAGATTGAAAAGCCCGAGGGAACAAATTAACAAAAAATATAATAACAAATTAAATAAGATTTAAAACACTCGCCAATTACATCCCAGCTCAAATAAATTTAAAAAAATAAATAAATAATAATAAAAAAAACAAAATGGATGTCGTTCCCAAGCCGGTTTTTCTTAATAAATCGATTCGAAAATATTTCTCCCAAAAAAATATTAATTTCTCCGACAAACTGCTGCCATCGTGCTCGACACCGTGAAAAGATTAAGAGAAGTCATATGACAGGCGCATTATGTCGAAGCATTTAAAATGCAAATTTTTTTTTTTTCTTTTTCTCTTCCGTTGCGACACAAGAGGGCGTCATTGGCGGCCTGCAGGATGCGACGTTTATTCGCATTTTCGAAGCAAGAGTGCGCGACGTTTTAATGCTTCCCACTTTAGAAGAGGCAGATTTATGGCATGGGAAGGTGGGTAGACGACTAACGTCATTATGCATATTTCATGGGTCCCCCACCCCCCCTCGTGCACCGGATCCGACAGGGCGAAGAAAAGAAAACAAAAATACCGCCGACTCGAAAATAATACACTACATAAATAATAACTTTTCATTTATTTACTAATTTGGTTGTGTGTACAAATGCGGGGCAAATTCGAGCGTTTGGTGCGCGCCCTCTCGAGACATCAATTTAAAGGTCAAGTCCACAATCACTCGGTGCCCCCAGTGAAAAAATATTTAAATTTCAATTATTCCGGGGCCCGTGTAAATTTTAAACGCAAATTTTTTTTTTTTTTTTTTTTTTTTTACGGGAGAATTTTCTTGGCGAAAATTTGGCGAAATTAATCGCCGACAAATCTGCGTCGTCCGTCTTCTCGATCGTTGAACACCTTGCGATCTTCCAAAGACCCTTGAGCCCCTATATTAATTTATTTTTTTATGTGGCTGAGTACTACTACCGGTTTCCGTTATCATAGAACATTCACCTGAGATTCGAGATTCCATTGTTATAAAGATTCGGGAGAGATTTAAACGGATTCAAAAAGATTCAAAATGCCTGCGAAAAAAATTCAGTCGATTGTCGTACCCCTTGACAAAATCTTATTAGGATTTGTTTGGTAAAACCGGCAGTAGGTGGCGCCAGGAACAAAGCTGAAATTATCTAAATGAAAATTCCTGCCACCAATCGGTCCGGCAAATGCAGTTTGTTACGCGCTTCAGGATTAGTCAGATGAGCGATAACCGTTTTGTAACGACTCTCCTCATTCGTCACCACTCTTTGTCGAGGCTAGTAGTAAATTATCAGTAGTAATATATCGAGCACGCCGAATAATTGTCAAATAATTAGGTCCGCACGAATCTTTTTGTCTGGTAGAAAATCGGAGAAACAACCAAGAAGAGTTCAAATGGGATCAAAATGTCATTTGTATTTTGGTTGTGAAAACCCACAACAGATGGCGCAAAGGACAAGCGTGCATTATCGAAATGGTGAATGCAGCTACCTACAGCCACCAATCCGAAGGCGAATGGGGTTTGTTACGCGCTTCGGGATTGGTCGAACAAACGATAGCTGTTTTGTTACGCCGTTCTCATTGGTCGTCGAAGCACCGGAGAACATTATCGAAGCTAGTGGTAAATTCTTAGTAGTAATATACCGAGCACGCCGAATAATTGTCAAATAATTAGGTCCGCACAAATCTTCTTGCCTGATAAGATCGCGAATAGACATGCGCACAACATTTAAACAACAGAACATGTTTAACTGCAAGTTAAACACGACATTATGAACGCACCTAATAATTCCATTAACATCATTAGACCAACTAACGACGAAAATCCATAACTTTTTTCCCTATAAATTTTACGACGAAAAAATTATATCTGTCTTCGTGTTTGAATGAAACGAGATAGAATCTACCTAGGTTTCCCCCATCTCTTTCTTCCTTAGTAAGCACCACACCCGCCATGATGGATGTTGGTAGCGTTCGGTGGCGGAAGTGCTACAGAAACGCCATTAAGTCCTCTATCGTTCATACTCTCAACTCAATGATGTGGGGAACATAAAATTTATGATTTGCCCTCGCTAAAATTGCGACGATAAATCACATTGGAGATTGCCTTCCCGAAATCCTTCACGCCTCTTCCACCCCCTCGCTCTACCCCACCCCTCTCTCGGCTCTCATTTCACAACCCCCTCCACCGCCGAGCCTCTCACTATACCCCCATCCCATCCCCATCTCAGCATCCACACTAATTAGCAAGACGGGGAGGGAGACAGATGAAATACAAACACGACTTGATGCTCGTGTTGTGTTGTGTGTGCGTGCTTGTGCCTGGATGCAAATTGCAGATTGTGGAAAAAGTTGAAAAACAAAGGAAAATGGCGCCCGCCACCCAAGTGGAGGAATTAAAATGTGATTAATGGGCTTGTTGGGTTGCTTATTGCATTAGTGCGTTTAGGACGTGGTGTGGAGAAGGGTTAAAAGTTCAGTCGGACTGGATAATAAAATGGATGTTTTGCAGTGAAGTTTCAGTGAAATTAATGATTTTTGTTTGCGGGATTTGTGGTATAATGTTACAGCTCGGGGTTCGTAATAACCTTACAGTCATAAACTGCTTGTTTGATATATTAAAGTATACGCAAAAATGTGTTGTACCCAAAACGTTTTCGACCATTGCTGGTCTTCCTAGGTTCCTAGGTTCTGTGGGGGGGCAGCCATTTTTGTTGTGATGTTAATTTAAATACTTGGATCTAGTTCCAGAGATCTAGCCTATTCACCAAGTGTATGATTATAATTGGCCTTTTCACATCAAAAATTGTAAAATTGGTGTTTTAACACACAGTAAAGAGTTGTTTAAATGTTGTACGCATGCCCACTGAGACTAAAAGCAGACTGAATAAATCAACTGCCATTTTTTAATTTAGGCTGAAACTACCATCAGTTTGCCGCACATCAATCTTGGACAACAGATTGATGTCGTTTGACTTGCCTACCGATCACCAATGGCCCAGAAGTTGCCGATCCTGCAAGTAGTTCAAGGACCAATCAAAAGAAGATAGAGCTGTGTAGTGCAGGAGGACATAAGAGCCGACAGAGACAAAAGAGAGTTGACCTGACCAGCGGTTGTTAATATCAATCCCTTCACTCTTGTTCATCATGGTGACGCTTAGGAACTTGAACATTCTGCCATTCCCAATAATTTGGGTAGGCACATGGACCGGCTACTTGGCAAACTGTCCACAATGACAATACAGGACTATATTTTTAGAGCCACAATGACAATACAGGACTATATTTTTAGAGCGACAATTGCAATATTAAACTACGTCATCCTTCATTTGCCTCTGGTTGACCCCGAGTGCTCGGGCACAACGTTTGCCACCTTTTAACCGGTTGACTCTTGGGCCAATGACACCTAGATGCAGTTGCCACATAGTGGCCTAAGCCAGCATTTCTCAAAGTTGGGTCCGTTTAGGATACCACGATACTACCGCCAAAAAAATTTAAAAGAAAAAAAAAATTGGCGGTAAAAATCATTGGCGGTAAAAATTTGGCGGTATTGAATTGGCGGTAGGGGTTTGGCAATAATGGTTTGGCGGTTAAAAATTGGCGGTATTGCGTTGGCGGTATAAACCTTGGCGGTATTGCGTTGGCGGTATAAACCTTGGCGGTACTGCATTGGCGGTATAAACCTTGGCGGTATTGCGTTGGCGGTATAAACCTTGGCGGTACTGCATTGGCGGTAGTGTCGTGCTACGTCCACGGACCAGTGCTCGTCCTAAAGCAAGCAGCTGCTAGTCCGTCACTTTACCATTGAAACGCAAAGATTATGTACAGTAAGCTTAGTAGAGCATTGTTAGGTTACCGGTCCATAACACATTGGGACAAAATATAATAACGTTCCGCATCGCGTTACAACAAAAAAAATTTGCAGTAAAAATTTAACGGACTAAAAATAATTATCATGTGGAAAAACCAGGAAAAAGCAATAGATCACATTACAGAATCATTTTTGCGTGCTCTGGTGGCAATTTTGTGCACTACGTGGTAGACAACGAGTAAACGGCATATTACAATGCCTACTAGTTGCGCCGCTTTTGGGTGTCACAAAATTTATTTACCGGTATCCGTTTATTTATTAAACGATCGAATCAAAAACTGCATTCAAAATACACTAGCGCAACGTGTTTGTTGCCTACCACGGTCTGTGCACGCGCGAAAAGACCCGGATGAAAACAACAACGGTAATTTAGTCTACTTTTTGGCGGTAAAATCAAAAAAGATAAATACCCGTCCACTACATTAAATAGTTTAAGGTCTAAACAACTCAAAATAAAAATCGTTAAACCTCAAAACCAGTATCTTACGTCATTCCCGATTACGTCATGTAAATCCAACATTGTTGGAATGACCTAAAGACCCAACAACTGCCCATCCACTCACACACAAAACGGATAATCACCAATTTGAATAAACCACCGTAAACTCACATGCCCCTTAAATTACACAAATTTACGACGCATATTTCTAATTCCCCTTAAAACTCCCCCCAACACATTTCCCCGTAAATATTTATAGTTTTCATGACCCCGACCCCTCGCAATTACAAGAAAAGACACACCCTCGCTACAACGAACCTCCAACACCCGGAAAAATTCACTCTACCAAAGGGGGGGTCGTGCGTTGCTCATGTCTCACCACGTGCCTCACGTGCCTGCAGCGTTGGCACGCATGGCACTCGACGAATAAAGTCGTTAGGACGCCGCGCAAGAGGGGTTGATATACAACGCTTCTGTTATTGGCACTGCCGTCGTATCTCTTAATGTCACTGAGCCATTTTTTTTTTTTTTTTTGACGATACCCTTTTGCCCCTACCATTAAATGCCTTTTTAAACTCCCATTCCTCTATCTCCCTCTAACGGGCGCGCACACATTTTTTTTCTTGCTTCTTCAAAAATCCACTTCCGGCACAAAGGAAAGACTTAGTCCATAAAAAAAGATCAAAAGGGAGTCACATCCCTTTGATCTTGTGCAGATCCGTCGTAAACACAGCACATGTTGTTTTTCTCGTCCGTGTCGATTCCATTTAAATCAACAAACAAAACTCATCTTTTTTTACACATTTTGGTCATATTTATACTGTAACCGGGTGTTAACGATGATCAAAGTGCGCTATTCATCAGATTACAGCGACAAAATTATTTTATTTTATATTTATATTTGTTAAATCTCCATCGTCGATAAATTGTTCCCACACATAAAAAAGATTAGGAAAACGCGGCTAAAGATTTAAGGAGCCGTTCTTGAGGACTGGGAGGAGGGAAAAAAGTGGCACTTTATAATGGAGATTAGTTGAGGAAGTTGTAAATAAAGAGGATTTAGGCCAATCAGGAGTAAAAACCAAACAATATGGGATCAAGTTGTGGATTAAATTTAGAAGAAATGGCTTTAATGAGGCTTTGCATTCCCAAAACAAACTAAACTACTTAAGAAAAGTTACTTTCTTTCAATTTTTTCAGATTTTCAAAAAAAAAAAAAAATTTTTTATTTTCTACAGTGCCAAGACATAAAATCTCGTTTTTAGTCTAAAACACAATAGCCGCATTCAAAGTTTCTATTTATATAAACAGCCAAACCAGAATAGAAAAACACGCCTAACTGCGTAGTTTGTGCCATGTACTTTTACGTTATAAAAATCCCCGTTATGCCTATAAGTATAGTGGAAAACTCGTAAGTCTAACGTAGCTTACGCTATATCGAAAAATAGCGTAGCCAATCCGGTAATTTTTCACTATTTACGTCACCGTGACGTCACTGACCAAAAATTGCGATTTGCAAAGACTTCGTTCGCCGCCATTTTGAATTCTCCGCTTCATTCGCGAGAGGAGCGCGCGTTACCGTTTATCTCATTGTTTTCCATTGGAAATCATTTCAATTCGCAATAATAAAGTTGTGGCATTGTTTCGAATTAGTTAAAACGAAAATTGCATCTATATTTAATATAAGAAACAGTTCCTAGTTTCGGAAATCACGTGACTTTGTAAGGTAAGTCGACTTT
>JAQFXT010001159.1:0-20315 GCA_034683725.1 Strigamia crassipes | reverse complement strand
TCTACATTTTTGCAAAATTTTCTACATTTTTGCAAAATTTTCTACATTTTTGCAAAATTTTCTACATTTTTGCAAAAGTTTCCAAATTTTTCAAAAAAAATTCCAAATTTTTCAAAAAATTTCCAAAAATTTTCCAAATTTTTCAAAAAATTTTCAAAAATTTTTCAAAAATTTTGCAGAAAATCTAGGTAAAGTGCCGCCCCCAAAAAAGTGCCGCCCGGGGAGGACCTTCCCCCCCTTGCTACGCCACTGTATAAATGTCATTAAAATTATTTACTTCCGGATGACAAAGAATGGTTGTCGACACTTCCGCTTCTTCCATCCAAATGCAACCGTCGGGCAGCAAACGCGATTCAAAACTGTCGTCTCTAAATTAATGCAGATACGCGAATAAGTAAATTTAAAAAATAAAAAATAAACTTTCTTACTGTTTATCCAAAGTGGATATAAATAACGAATGAATTTCTTCTCTCTCCTGCTCCGTTGGAGGGACTTTGAGTAAACTGAGGCCCAAGTTTTCTTTCCGTAATATTGAATTCACTTGAAAAATATTATTGCGGTATCAAATATAAAATATTATTACAGTATTATAGTTGGGTTGTTTACATTGGCCCGATTTCAAAAAAGCTTGTTCTTCTTCGGTTTCCGCAATAACTTTGTTCACGACTGCGGATCTGGAATCGACGTAATAATGGTTAGATCAAGTTGACGAAACGTTTTCTTTCCATTACCCTCTGTTTAAAGGGTCTCGCGCCACCATAACGAAGTTAGCGTTAGCTACTTCTTTCCAATCGTCGTTTGGTCCTACCTAAAAATAGAAAATTTATCCGAATGTAAACAAATATAAATTTTTTTTATTAGTTTATCGTAAACCTACTTGCCAGAGTGTCATCCGGGTTTCCAATGACGTTTTGCCCGCCCATGTTACGCGACCGGTAAATTTGATATCTTTCTCCGCTTCAACTTCATCTTTAGTTAAATCTACGTTAGATTAAATTTATAAAAGTGAGTAAAAAGTAATTTTCCACGGGGTTTAGTTGCGCTCAACTGATTTTATCTACTAGTGCCGTAACGATGCAAAATGGAGATTTCATTTCTGGTTTTTGTTTCGGGTTAAATAGATGCCGATAGCAAATCCACACGGCAAATGCATCCAAATCCTCCATTATTCTGCCAATTCGAACTGTTCCGGTATGATTAAGATATTTTTCCCGCAAAAATTCATCCGAGCCTATTGGAACTATCGCTTCTCCATAACTCCGACTCATTTTCTGAGGAGGAAGTTCGTCTTGCGATTGTGGTAGAATCGCTTCCAGTTCCGATCGATCGAATTCCGAAGGTCTAAAAATTAAAATAATTAAAAATTAATAACGAAAATAAAATATTTAATCGACGCAAACTTACTTCCATACTTTCTGGCTTCCGACTATTACGTGCAAATCGTTAATCACTGAAAAATTAATTAAAAAATAATTAAAACGAAATTAGCCGCTAACCGTTTTATTATATTTACCTTGGAGGAGAGTAAGCGTTGGTTTAGATGACATACATCGAATAAATTTAGCGTTGCATTGTGCGGTGAAAGTAATCCAAATACATTTCCTGTAAATAAGTTAATTTTAAACGCATTCGTAAACAAATCATCGCGCAAAAAACAAAGTCAGGTGCCGTCCTTGCGCAATCCGAAATTATAAATAGACGCAAAAAGAGGAGCAATTCCGTCACATTCCAGCGACACTTTGACAACACGCGTGTTGCAATTCGCGACATTATTTTGCTCGAGTAAGTCCCGTTGGAATAACGAGCGAATTCCACGAATCTTTTGTTCGCGTTTTCCATATACGTCAACGCGCGGGGATCGTGCGAATCGCACGCGTCAACGAAAGTGTCAAACTTGAGTTTTACAACTTACGACAGAGATCGTGACCACCCGATCATATTACTATAGGATTTTAGGTAAAAGGCGGGGTCCGGGTCGTTGAAGGAGGATATGATGCGATGTTTTATAGGCGGTAGACCCGACCCTTCCCTCAAAATCTCAGCCGCAACCGCCTACTGGTTACTAATAATAATGTGATGTCATAGTCACGTGCTGGTTTGTTGTTCTCAAGGACTACGGACAGACGGCTCAATTAATTTCAAAGCTTCGCTCGACTCGCCATAATTTTTTTGAAAGATAATTAGATGAATGATGCCCGTAAAACGATAAGGTAAGAGCATAAATGACATCATTATATTTATTACGTTATATCATGAATGAATTTTTGCACATGCGCAGTCGCATCGAGCTAGTATGATTAGTGCTGTACCTAGACACCAGTTAAGACCCGACGAAAGCGCACAACGATGGAACAAGATGGCGGCCGACTCGAGCAGTGTGCGAGTGGAGGAACGATTACGGGTTAAAATTGGTAAGACGCGTTTTGTTTTTACATTTTATTTTGATTCCGAGTGACGCGTCGCGTAAGTTAATGCGTTTGCTGTTTTAAATTCAAAGTTTATGGTGTTTATGGGTTGCTCGAAATTATTCTAAAGGATTGCGCTCCCTAAAGGATACAGGTGGTGATGATGGTGGTCAATTTCCTTTTGCCCCAGTATATCCTGCCTTTAGTACCCCGCTTTAATAATATCCAACAATAGTCCGTTTCGTGAAAAAGATACGGTAATTGCGAAATACGCGTCTCCTATTGGGAAAAATTCAATAATGGTTTTATTTTGTTGACAAAACAAGCGCAAAAAAAAAAGTGGAATATTTTTATTTTGTTTTTATTTTAAAGTATTTTTTTCTTATTTTTAACACGCGCGAAAAAAATAGAGAGAGCAGCGAGTCTTATTGAATTTCAATAAAATGAATGAATGAATCATTTTCTTATTAAATAGTGGGTGTGTTCGTACTCAATTAGCGTAGGTCTTGCGAAGAGTTGCGAGGATACGATGTCGAGGTGGGGTCAACAATAAATGTGATATATTGTAAGCCGTAACCTTTCGTACGATCTCTTTTTTTTTTTTTTTTTTTTTTTTTTAATGGTTTGACCGGATTGGTAATTAAATGTGCGCTATGAATGAAGCCGCAGTGGAGTAAGAAATGCGAAACTGTTTCGATCAAGTTTCTGTTTACGTCTTGATCCTGACAGTGAAATGAAATTTGAAAGAAAGAAATGGAAAATTACAAACAAAAAAAAATTACAAAAAGAAAAAATTAGAAAAAGAAAAAAAATTAGAAAAAGAAAAAATTAGAAAAAGAAAAAAAATTAGAAAAAGAAAAAAATTATGAAAAGAAAAAATTATAAATTAATAATAATATGATCCTGACAGTGAAATGAAATTTGAAAGAAAGAAATGGAAAATTACAAACAAACAAAAAAAAATTAGAAAAAGAAAAAAATTAGAAAAAGAAATAAAATTATAAAAAAAAAAAAATTATGAAAAGAAAAAATTATAAAAAGAAAAAAATTATGAAAAGAAAAAATTATAAATTAATAATAATATGATCCTGACAGTGAAATGAAATTTGAAAGAAAGAAATGGAAAATTAGAAAAAGAAAAAATTAGAAAAAGAAAAAAATTAGAAAAAGATAAAAAAATTAGAAAAAGAAAAAATTAGAAAAAGAAAAAAATTAGAAAAAGAAAAAAATTAGAAAAAGAAAAAATTAAAAAAAGAAAAAAAAATTATAAAAAGAAAAAAAATTATGAAAAGAAAAAATTATAAATTAATAATAATAATATTCTCCGCCTTTAATGATGTATTACGAAATGGAAGGGGGAAAATGGCGAGTAAACATTTAATATTAATGCAAACAGTTTTTGACATTACTCGCTTTATTGATATTGCAAACATTTTTTTTTTATTTTATTTTATTTTTTTCATCACAGTGCGCTACTATATTCAATACGAGATACAAAGAGTTGCGTGTTTGAACAGCCTCTTCCCGTTTTCGTCTTAATGTCAGGATTTCGAAAGAAATGGAAATTATTATTATTATTTAAAAAAAAAAAGAAAAATTTTTGTTGGATAAAATTCTATCGTTGCTGATTAGAATTTAAGTTTTGATATTGGCATTTGGAACGATAGTATTTTTTCCCAAAAGATATTTAAAACCAAATTTGAACTAAAAGAGTTTTGATAAGATATAGAAATGTGTAATTAAGCCGAGACTTAAAATTATTTATAAATTTTTTTTTTTTTTTGTTTATTTGCTCGTTGTGTGAGCATTGTGCGGTGATGGAGATAAGTTAAGCAGGAAATAAGTTTTAAGAAGAAAAAAGTAAAAAAAATAAATAAATAAATAAATAAACAAAGGGCTAAAGAAAAGGCGAATGAGATTTAGCGTTTGTCTCGTAATAACTTCCGGTGTTGTTTGGTAAAATGGTATTTAAGGGTTTTAGACACGAGTACTTTTCCTGTAGGAAATTTCAACTCCATTCAAAAGGTTCATTAGCAAGGTCACTGCTGCGGGGCATGTCATTTAATTTTTCGACCGATTAAAAAGTGATTGCCAGGTTCATGTTGTTTAGTCAATGAGAAAATAATATTCCAACGTCTTAACGTTTCCGTGTCTAAAAATATTTTTTTTTTTTTTATCTATTTTTTTTTTGATGTAGGGGAAGCGAAAAATCTGCCTCCACGAAGTCATGGATCGGTTGGCAGCCGGGATCCATATTGTGCCATAAGTTTGGATCAAGAGGAGATTTTTAGAACGGCTACTGCCGAAAAAACACTGAGGTAAATAAATCCAAATATAAAATAAAAATGAATTTTTTTATTTATTTATTTTTTTTTTTTTAGTCCATTTTTTGGTGAGGAATTTCAGTTCGAAATTCCACGAAAATTTCGGTTTTTCTCGGTGTATATGTACGATCGTGACCGGCCGCTTAAGCAGGACAAGGTTCTGGGGAAAGTAGCCATCAAGAAAGAAGAACTTCATAAGTACCACGGCAAGGACCACTGGTTTCCGATCGTACCTGTTGATGTTGATTCTGAAGTCCAGGTAGAGATATAAATGAATAAATAAATTTTTTTAATTGCTCGTTGGAGTTGCGGTAGTTAATTTAGCCGAGAAGGAAGTTGCGTAATTACATTTTACCTGAGTTAATTATATGTGAGAATTGTGAAGTAATGCTTCCTGTCCGAATACGCGAGAATAAAATTAGGGAATTAATTTTTTTGCTTCGCTAATTTTATTTTATGGCAGTATTAAAATTTTTATGTAGTAAATTTTTTTTTATTAAATCTTTTTTATTTTTATTTATTTGAATCTAGGGCAAGGTTCACGTAGCGATCAGACTTGAGCAATGTGCCAAGGGAAACAGTGGTTTTCACGCTCCTAAATTATCAGTTAGGTGAGCAAATTATTATTGTTTTTTTTTTTTTGTTTTTTTTTTGCAGTTCCCAAACGATTAAAGAATTAATTTTTATTTTAGGGTCGTGGAATGTAACGATTTGACCATCACTAGCGGCGCGTGCGATCCGTACGCGACCGTTACGTTGTGGTCGTCGCTTAGCAGAAATGAAACAAAAAGAACAAAAGTTCGCAAGAAAACAATTTGTCCGCAGTTTGATGAGACGTTCACCTTTGAGGTATTCAAAAATAAATTCCCACGAGTGAATGTGAATTTTGAAATAACAATTTAAAAAAAAAAAAAAATGTTTTTTTATTTTAGTTGCCAAACAAAATACATACTTACAATGAAGGCAATATTTATAATATGACGGAGGAGGATCTTGGACGAGTCGAATTGCAAGTTGCTGTGTGGCACGATTCGAGCGGTGTATTTGGGAGCGTTTTTTTGGGAGAAGTGAAAATTTGTCTACAAGGCCTGACACTGTCGCAGGGACACGACGCGTGGTATAAACTAATTTATTTATTTATTTATTTTAAATAATAAAATGCCGATCAATTATTTTTGAAGGTATTTCTTGCAACCGCGGGACAACACCAAGTCGACGAAACCGCAACACGGGTCTCTCAGACTCAAAATCCAGTACACATCCGATCACGTGTTTTCCAGTTCGTTTTACGATCCGTTGCGCAATTTAATCCTGAACTCTCCCAACGTTGACCCCGTGACGTCATCGGCGGCTTACATTTTAGGTGAAATTGTAAGCAATAAAATGGACGCGGCTCATCCGCTCGTTCGTGTGTTTCTTCATCACGGACAGTTGAATTACTTATTAAGGGCATTGGCGAAATGGGAAATTTCTAAAGTGACGTAAATAAGTATTTGATAAAGTGTCGGATTAATCGGTTACTAAAAATACTTTCGCGTACTCAGTGATATTAATACAATATTCCGGGGGAATACGCTCGTTTCCAAATGCATGGATGAATTCATGAGATTAGCTGGCCTACATTATTTACACGAAACACTCAAGGGGACTTTGGATCAGGTAATTAATCGTGTTTAAACGAGTCGGTTACTTGATTTTTTTTTAATATATTTTATTTATCTCAGATATTAAATGAAAAAAAGTGTTGCGAAATTGATCCAACTCGTATTAAAGATGGCGATAACATAGACGTTAACAAGGTGAGGGTGGAAAGAAGAAATGGAAGCGTTTCATTTATTTATTCGAATTTATTTGTTGGTAGCAAAATCTAAGCGAGTACGTGGTCCGGATATTAAACGCTATAACGAATTCTGCCTTGGCTTGCCCTCCCGTTATGTGCGAAGTGTTTGCAGAAATCAAAGAATTGGCCGTACAGTGCTTTCCCGGTATTTGAATTCGATTAAGTTAGACGCGGGTTTGGAACTGAAGTTTATGCGCGTTTGTTGTAGAAAATAAGGAAGTTCGTTATACAGTTATCAGCGGTTTCATTTTTCTTCGGTTTTTTGCGCCCGCTATTCTGGGACCAAAGCTGTTCGAGCTGAGCAACGAACCTCACGATGCTCAAACGACTCGAACACTCACGTTGATCTCAAAAACCGTTCAGAGTCTAGGAAACTTAGTCAGCTCTCGCTGCGTAAGTTTGAGAATTAAATATTTTATTTTATTTTATGTGAATTGTTTACAGCCTCAGCAAATATTTAAGGAAGATTACATGATATCTTTGTACAAAGATTTGATTACTGAGGAAAATATTGAGAATTTAAGAAAGGTAAAGAAATTTATTTATTAATTTAATTTAATTTAATTTAATTTAATTTTTGTAGTTTCTTGAAATTATATCCTCATGCTCAGTGGTAAATCATCATCGTTGTGATGTTCCTGTTATTCTCAAAGAAGGGTAAGATATTTTTATGTTTGCTCGCTTTTATTGTCAGCAATTTATTTTGTTCGTCATAATTTACCTTACGTAATGTTTGTATTATACCGTACTTAAATCGGGTTTTCTTTCTCGTATTAAAGTTAAGTGGAATGTTACCGAGGTAGGAATTATTTTATTCCCTCGTTGTTAATTACTGCATTTGTAAATTGCGTTGTATTAATTTATTAATTTTGTTTTTTTTTGAAGGACTATGATTAAACGAGCGCAAGGTAGAAAGAAGTTTGGCTTTAAGAATTTTAAACGACGATATTTTTGTCTGACTACTCAGGAACTCTTCTATGCCAAAGCTAAAGGTTTTAAGCATTTATTTATTTATTTATTTTATTATTTTTATTTTTATTTTTATTTTTGGTTTAGGAGAGGAGCCGCTATGTAATATTGGGATCAATAATATATTAGCGGTTGAAAAGTTGCAAGAGGAATCTTTTAAAATGAAAAACGTAAATTACCGGTTGATTTTTTTACATTTAAATAATATAATTATATATTTTTAAATTCAGATGTTTCAAGTGATTCAGTCGGAACGAGCGCTGTATATTCAAGCAAACAATTGCGTGGAAGAAAAAGAATGGTGAATTGAAGTCGATTTAACACTCTGGTTATGTTTTTATTGAAAATGTGTTTTTTAGGTTGGATATTCTAACGAAGGTATGTCAGTCAAACAAAAACAGACTCAAAGAATATCACCCCTGCGCTTTTATTGGCGGTCACTGGATGTGGTAAGTTACATTCGAGTAATTTTTTAATTGTCGTACTAAATTCTTATTTATCATTTAGTTGTAAATTAATGAGTGAAACTGCTCCTGGATGCGCTCCCGTCTCGGTAAATTTATCACCAGATATAAAGGTCAACATCGATTCCGATCGGGAAGTAGAAAGGATTAATTCGTTGTTCATTGAAAATTCGAAAAAATTGGAAATGTTATCGAGTAAGAAGATTTGCGAGTCGTTAATCGAGGATTTTAATATTTTTATTTCATTTTCTCTAGGAGCTTGCGAAAGCCAAGCGGTGTACACCGGGGAAAAACTCTCGGCCATTCCCGGTTTCGTAATCGAAGATACGCAGTCGTTATATCAGACTATACGGGAATTGACTACGTGTATTATTCGCCTAGAACAAGAACACGATCAGCACATGCGAAACATCACTCGTCAAACACGATATGGCTCGGAGTAACGATATTGATCGATTTATTTTAGTCGCGTGTGACGAATATTTTTTTATTTTACAGACAAGCGCCTTTCGGTGACGATAATTATTTGATGATGGCGACGCAGAATTCGAGGTTACAGGCAAATACAACCAATGGAACGAACGACCGTGATAAGTCGTAGTTTGTCGTTTAAGTTTCGTTTCGTGAGTTCCAATCATGTTGATGACATTTGATGTCGTTTTTACAATGACGAAGAAAAGAAAAGGAAAAAAAAAAAATAGTGTTGGCCACTTTAAAAAATATTAATTAATTCATTCCAGATTTTAATTCTTTCCGTGGCAGTTGTTCGGTTGAAAGAAATGTTTGTATATATGTACTGGCAATCAAATTATAAAATCGTGTTCGTTTTAACCGCGACTTTTTCATTGTAAATAGAAAATTATATTGATGGGTGATAGTACGACGTTATCTTACAAAGATCTGAAGTTTGTTTCAGTTGCGTGTTCATAATAGTACTTAAATACGGTTTTATTAACTTTTTATTTTTGAATTTGACCTCATTGTCAATTTAATATTATCTAGTCTGAAGATAAACGTTGACATAAACCGATGAATTCATAGTTAACAAAAATTTCACGACAAATTGCAGGTCACAGAATTGTAAAAGAGAAATTATTGAAGCGCTTGTTAAGTTTTGATTTCATTCAAAAAGGCATTTTTGTAAAACGATACTCTACATTGAATATGAAATAAAAAATAAAAAAAATAACAACATAATCGTTCGTTTAAGGTGTTTTTAATTGTCTTAAAGATATTTTCCTTTTCCAGCTGAAAAACGACTATCCAATTGCCGCGAACGTTTAATGATGGAATCCCTCTGCGCTTCGTCGAACCGATTGGCTTTTAAGTCCACATCCCGATCGAATGGCCGTCGCTCTTGCGTTTTAGTCTTCTCTTCTTTCTAAATTATTTAAAGAATTAACTTTTATAATAAATCAAAAGTGTTTTAAATTTTTTTTTTAATATATATATATATACCGCTTTGCGTTTTAACTGCTTTTTGTGAATATCAACCAAAGGCTCTTCGCGATTGAGAGACTAAGAACAAATTTATAAATTAATTAATTAATTAGATTTTATTTTATTTTAAATTTTACCTTATTATATTCGGCTGCAATTTTAGCCATTTCTTCGTCGTACGGATTCGTAATTTCAACCTGCTCTTCTTTGTCTACATTTTTCCCTTCGAGCCTTTCCTATTTATACAAATATCAGTATTTTTAGACAATTTGTAATTTAAAAAAATTGAATAAAAATACCCTGTCTTTTCTTTCTTTATCAGCTGGAGTGTCCGTCCAATCCGAATTATCAATTTTGTCGGGAATGACTTTTCGGCTAAATGTCCGAGGTCCTAAACCAAATGATTTACCAAGTTCTGCTGGCAGTTGCGTCATCCATTCTTCGCGTTTTATTTCATTACTTATTTCCTTGACAACGTTAGTTTGAAATGTATAAAAATTTGATAATCTCTCTACGCTTTGCAACTCACTGCGCCACTTAATTTTTTTTTCATTTTATCCGCTCTTTTTTCGAATTCTTCGGCAATTCTCGATGTCCCCGCATCATCATTACTGGTGGTGGGCATGGGACCTATTACGTCGTCTTCATCACTATTTTCTTCTTTGGGATCTTTGGAATCTTTACTCCAGTTTGGCGGTAATGCGGGTCCGATGATTTTGTCATCCGGTTTGTCCTCTTGATTTTTATAACCAGGCGGTAGCGCGGGTCCGTAATAATCATCATTAGTTTGGTTAATGTCAGTCTGATTAGCATTCAAATGCGGTGGCAATACGGGCCCGATGAAATTGTCGAAGTCATCAGTGTTTGCCATTGCGAACGAGATCCGAGAGGAACGTAATGATTGTTTATTTCCGGTGCATCTGTATAATGACAGTATAACCATATTTTGTTTTTAACTTTATTTTATAGATTCCATTAAACGATGTTGCTTTTTGTTATTTTTTTAAATATAAAAAAATATTTATTTGATTGATTTTAATGTTTTCGCAGATTGTTTTCGTTTTATTATTTTTATTTTCCGTTTTGAGCGTGCGTATACCGGTCGATGCTCATTCGGGTTTTCAGAATACCTACAGGATTTTTTGGTTTTTAACTTTTGAGTAAATGAAGAATGTGTAATTTTTGGAAATCTTTATAATTATGCCACCGAAAAAGAAAGACAGTAAGCCAGCAGGTAAAAGTGCAAAAGGTGAGAAAAGTTCAGCTGTAAAAGATGCCGATGGAGAGGGCAAACGTAGTGGTAAAGAAAGCAAAGGAGGTTCTTCAGTCAAAGTAAATACGTTTTTATTCGTTTTAAATGCATTTATTGAATTCACGTTTACTCTTAGGTTCGTCATATTTTATGCGAGAAACATTCGAAAATAACGGAAGCAATGGAGAAGTTAAAAAGTGGATCGAAATTCAACGAAATTGCGGCCCAATATAGCGAAGACAAGGCCAGAAGTGGAGTAGGATCATCGACAATTAAATGAAAATGAGATAGAATTTGAATTTTTACAAGTGCTTTGTCTATCCAGGGCGATTTAGGTTGGATGACTAGGGGTTCAATGGTAGGACCATTTCAAGATGCTGCTTTTGCTTTGCAAGTGAGCAATTTGCAAAATCCTATCTACACTGATCCACCAGTTAAGACTAAATTTGGATATCACATCATAATGGTCGAAGGAAAGAAGTAGATTTGCTCATTACTATTAAGCAAATAAATGAATCGCATTTGATTATAAATTACTGCAATAAGTATACAAACTTTGTAATTTTCAGAAATAAACTTATTGTTATATAACCTCATGGTATTGTTTTATTGTGTTTAAAAATGTGAGGAAAAAAAATAGGGTGTTAACTAAAGTACTTTCAAGGTACTTAAATTGAGGTCAAAATCAAGGAATTTATTGAATGACGTCATACTCCGCGTGTGAATGACCGATGTCATTGTGCGCCTTCATTTTAGAAATGCGTGTGTTTTTCTCGAAAAATAGTACGCGGACAAGTTCGTTTTCAATTCTAAACATCGATGTTTTAAAATACAAAACTTTAAATTTGACTCGCGAGTGCGCCGTTGTTTAACCCGACTCGGAAGTTATACTTTTCGTTCATAGGTGCGAAGTGTAGCCGACTGTTGACATTAGGTATTTAGTTGTTGCTAGTGTTTTCCTATTGCAATTTACATTGTTTTAACTAATAAATTCGACATTCTTACAGATTTTGTTGCCTTCCGGGATATCCATAGTTTATAGATTAGTATAAATTACATTTTTTTTTACCATTTTGCAAGACGTGATTTACAATTTAGTTTACTCCACGCTTCCAGGTACGTTAAAAACTATTGGATAAAAAACAACTACCAAAATCTCGAAATCCCCAGAAATAACTAGTTCGATGCGCCCTATTCTCGTACCTGCTTCTAAATTACAGAATTACTCGTTTTAAAATTGGATAGATCTAATAGTACGTTCACATCTAATCTCTAAGCCTAATCTGATCAAATGTGCGCGTGTGTTGTGTACAATTTTAATTTAGTCCACTGGTCACTGACAATAACGTTGTAGTTTAAATGATTCGTTTATTGCTCAATCGGCTGAATTTGATAACAATATCTGTCTTTTTTTATAGATTGGTTGTTAAAATTACTGTATGTTGAGGTGACATCACAGTATTGTTAATGTCTGCCACAGAAGGTATGAGCTTTACTAGCGACGAAGTGAATTTTCTGGTGTACAGATATTTACAGGAGTCAGGTAATTGCAAGAAATATAAATATCACGTCGTAAACTATTTTTATACGTATATTTTTTTTCTTTAGGATTTCAACATTCAGCTTACACATTTGGAATTGAAAGTCACATTAGTCAATCTAACATAAATGGAGCGTTAGTTCCTCCTGCCGCATTGCTTAGTATTATACAGAAAGGACTGCAGTATACCGAAGCAGAAATCAGCGTAGGAGAGGTGAGTTGGATCGTAAAATTGAGACTATTTTATGGATATTTCTTATTTATTTATTTATTTATTTATTTTTACTAGGATGGATCCGAACGGATGATCGAAGCCTTATCGTTGATAGATGCTGTCATGCCAGATGCAGTTGCATCGAGACTACAGGCGAATCAACCCAAAACACCCGTCGTGAAGAGTGAAAATAACACGTCAAACGGCGATGATGGCTCGCTCGCTTACTGTAATTGTTAATAGAACATTGTCCCGCGTCTACAACGAGTTTTTGATCGAACATTTCGTTCAGATAATATTGATACTAATAAAAACTTGACGTAAAGTTTTTGTTAGTGATTTCTATTCGTACAATTAAGATTATTTTCCTACAATTTTTCGATTTTGTACGATGTAATTGCTCGTCTTAAGTGCATTTGTTAGTATAAAAAAATGTTCGTATAAATTCGTTATAATTGCGGATTCGTATTATTTTAGGATGGAATGTTTTTTTTTTTAATTTTGATGCTTTTTGGCATCGTACAATTGAAAAAAAAAAAATTATTTTGATTTTTTGATTGTTTTAAGCCAATCACACTGACTCGATGGAAGTGGACAGCTGCATTGATATTCCGGCTAGCAGAGCAACGGTGCTAAGGGGACACGAGTCCGAAGTATTCATATGTGCCTGGAATCCCACCACAGATCTTTTAGCATCCGGGTAAGAATAAATAACTATTGACTAAAGCAGTTTAGATTAAATGTGTTATTTGTTTTTAGGTCGGGAGATTCTACAGCTCGCATCTGGAATATGAACGACAACAGTACAAGTGCGAACCAATTAGTATTACGACACTGCATACAAAAAGGTGGAACCGAAGTTCCGAGCAACAAAGACGTGACGTCATTAGATTGGAATGTGAATAGTGGAATGAAAACTCAGAAACGCAATTTGCTTTAACGTGTTTTTCTTTTAGTGCGAAGGAATATTTTTGGCCACTGGGTCGTACGATGGTTACGCGCGGATATGGACAACGGACGGTCATTTGGCGAGCACTTTAGGCCAGCACAAAGGACCCATTTTTGCCCTCAAATGGAACAAGAAAGGAAATCACATTCTAAGTGCCGGTGTCGATAAGGTATAAATAGAGAATAGGAAAACAATTGTTTAGATTTATAAATTAAATTTATTATTTCTAGACAACAATAATCTGGGATGCCAGTTCTGGCCATTGCACTCAACAATTTTCATTTCATTCGGGCAAGTATATAATAACGATGAAAATTGCTTCGGCGATAAATTTAGTGATTTAAAATGTTTGAAAAAAAAATTTCGCCGATGCGTCATAAAAATTACCAAATTCGTTAATTAAATTTTTTGAATAAAATTTTAGCTCCCGCACTCGATGTGGATTGGCAATCAAACACCAGCTTTGCATCTTGCTCTACCGACCAATGCATTCACGTGTGCAAATTGGGCCTTGATAAACCTATTAAGACGTTTCAAGGCCATACAGTATATAACGAGCGGCTCGTAGTGGAAATATTTGATTTTAATTAATTTTCTTTTTGTCAGAACGAAGTAAATGCTATTAAATGGGATCCGCAGGGAAGTCTTTTGGCCTCGTGTTCCGATGACATGACACTGAAGGTAAAATGTTACGATTTTTTATTTATTTATTGAATTAGATTGGTGCCGGCATCTGGTGTTGGTTGTCGGTACTAGCGGGAATATTAAAGCGGCGCTCGGGTACGATGATCGATGAGAGCGAGTAATTTTTTAATTTGCGCGTCGCGTAACTATCTCGTTGTCAGTGCCTTCCCCCACCCCCATCACCTTTATTTTTTCTTTTTTTTTTCTTTTTGGGAATTAAGAGTGGCGTGTTTTTAGATTGCTTTATGTGATCAGCTGCAAATTTCGTTGGTGATATTAAATTTTTAGTCGAAAGAATAACACGATTTTCATTTTCCTTCGGTAATTGGTTACAAAATGATAATGTAATTCATTTTTTTTTTATAATGCAATTTTTGCCATAGATGTGCGCAAACATTGCCTTTCACGACGCAAATTGATTACTGTTTAGTTTAAATTTCCACTCGTGGGGTTTGGATAAGCTACAAATCAATTTGCACACTTATTGCTCTCCTCTCCTCCGCTGATGGAGTGCACGCACGGCTTATTTCCCCATTATGAACGACTTAACCCTTTTGTGACCAAGCCGAAATTTATTTGCACGATTAAAAAAAACAAAAAAAAAAAAAAAAAAAATTATATTAATTTAACAATACACATCAAACAGTTGTTTTAACAGTACAAAGTCCTATAATTTCATCATTGCATTCAAAATGAAACAATATTTCATCTTGAAAATTGCAACAAACATCAGTTGTGAATATAAAACAATAAAAATTACAGCAAAACAAAAAACTCCGCCTGAAGCTTCCCAGCATGACATCAGTGAAATATTTATTAATTTCGCTTTCTATACCACTGTTTATTAGCCCGAAGATACTACGTTAAATTAAAGCACAGAGACAATTTCACTTTTTTTTCTGCGTACATAAAATTTTATTACAAACTTCCGCAAGAATGAATTCTCATAACAATAATTACAAAACATTAAAAACGCCAGTCTCGTTTTCCCAAACCCACCGTACCAATTTAAATTTTTTTATTCAATTTCAATTCCCCCTCCCCCGGTAACAATACACCCTATTCCCCTAGCCCTGTCGAAAAACGACACTTACATTTAACAATTGACAATCAAAAAATCAAATTTAAAAAAAAAAAATCAAATTACACAACCGGATCAACTATGTCAATCAACATTCGATCCATCGCGTTTATTCATCCTCCTAATTGTTTAAAGTAATTGCTAATTGTGTAAAGTTATTACTGATTGTTCATTGTAATAATGTAGTGTTTTGTTACGTAGAAAAAAATTTGATAAAATTTTCAGAGCCCGAAATGGAATTTTCCAAAATTTAACGCTCTTGATCTTGAACCAACAAACGTCTGTTTAAAAGTATCCATTTGGGACAGACAATCGTTGTGTCCACTCCTACTACTTAATTCCATTGACGTACTTTTCAAATTGTCCATGGTTATAGTAATAATTGTATTACACGTATAATGCCATGTGTTGGTCAAACCTTTTTGGGCCAATTGCATTGAGTGCATTTTACGCCCACAATTTCTTCTTGCGATGTCATGCGCATGTGGCACTTAGGTCCACTTCCGTCGGATTAAGGCTCGTGCAACAAATCCCTCTCACCGCGAGCAGCAAACGCGTCGCTCGTTTCGATACAGACTAAAGCGCCCTTTTCATTGTTCGACTGATACAAATTATCGTCATTGACTGTGAGATAAACGTCGCACTGCATTTTCCCCACTTTTTCAATTTTTATTTTAGACTTTTTTTTATTCTAAACTATAAAATCAAAACAAATTACGGCCTAATTCAATTACCGCATCATGTAAAATTTAAGACCAATTATAATCTTGTCTTATTACTAAACAATTTTCTAGTTTGGAGAAAAGCGCTCGTCAAAGTAATTCTTTTGACTTAATCGTTTAACAGCAGTTTTGAAGCTCAAAATACAAACAAAACAAAAAAATCAATTAAACCACTGGACGTAATCTAAAGAGTAAGAAATAAGAACGATATTTGTTTATATCGTTCAGTCAACACAACTGAGAAACTTATTCTCTTTGAAATCTAAATCCAATGTCCACTAAAGTTTTCAAAGCAGATTACAGTTATTATGTACACACTAAACTATTCATAAAGAACACAAGCACGGGATTTTAATTATGAAAATTGTAATGTTTACTACACTTAGATCGGCGAGAATTATCTATATTTAAATTGGGAAGAAGTGGCATTGTTTGTCAATCCGTCAGTCGAAATATTAAAAATTGCGATTAAACATTTATGCAAAAGTTTTTAGTTAAATTTAAATTAAATTTAAATTTCTTTCGAATACGATTTTAATTTGCCCCTAATTTACTCTAATTCAATTTAAACACAAAATGGTTAAAAGTCAAAAGCTAATCTAGCCATTTATTCTCATTATTCAATTCAATGTAATTGTGATTTGATGAAATTTTAAGAATACATGAGTTTTTTTTTTTTTTGTAATTATTTCTGCGGTAGTATAAAAAAAAACGGTTTAATGTGCCGACAGGACGCTTCTGCGACCTACCACTCGTGACTCATAACCCCCACAGACAGAATGCCCGTTCGAGGTATTACGGAATTCAAAAAATGTCCTTTGAAGATTTTTTTTTCTCCTTCTCTCTGTGAAACCGCAGAAAAGCCACTTAATGATTTTACTTTCTTCCAGTCGCAGACCTCCTGTTGTATTTAAAAAAAAACAAAATTCCATTTAAATCCTATAACGGTATAAGTAACGAAAATTGTTTTAATTAAAAATTAATTAATCACGGAAATAGATTGATTTAATTACTCGTTCCAAATTAAAAAGTAAAACTTTGTTGTGTCCTGTGTAGGTGGTGCATGATGTAAGTAACTCGATGGCAGAGCGAGCGAGCGAGCGAGTCTCGACACGCGTTTGCGCCATCTGGTGGCAAATTGACCGATAACACAAGCAGCTTGACCGAGAAAGAGGGGTGACCATGGGTCACGAGCCAGGTTTCCAGGCGGCGTCGTGCGAAGACGCTCTTTCTAAAAGCAATAAACTTGACCCGCATCAATGTCAAAACTGACGCGCACTCAAATCAAGTGATCAATTCTTCTCGATAATTGACTTAAAGGAAGAAGCACAAGATGAAGAAAAACTTGCACGTTGTGTTGCCATAGTTACGTGAATATCCCGGTCCTCCCTTGTTTTTAAGAGCTGTCAATTTCGATCATAATGGCCGTAACGTGATTTATGTGAGGCTAAAAAACAATGGCCATTCACAGTTGACGCAAAGTTTTTCTCTTTAAAAAAAAAATATTTCGATGATGTGCATTGTTGAGTAATTCAAATCACACGCGGGGTATCTTAATTAGTTTGAACAACGAATCAATCAATGTTTGCTTTAGTTTTGCGATGCAAAAAATGAGGAATTTTTATGTCCTGTCACGGGGGTACGAGCAATTTGCACGTTGACACTTTTCATTGTTGCCATCAACCTTTTTCTCTTTTGTTGGAGCAATATTTCACATAAAACCTTACGATCCTCCTTCGCAATAGTCCTCCATTTTTGTTGATCCAATTCCCTCGTGCCATAAATTTTTATATCCAACAATAGACTGGTTTCTAATTTTTTTTTTTACCTTCTACAGTTCAACAATAAAACTGCCGGCCACATAAAAGATTCACAACACAACAATTAACTCAACCGATTCATTCACTGTCAAACGAACAATTAACCCACCAAACCCTTTTTACATAATAATAATAATGCAACATCATAAAAGTAATAAAAGTGATCGCGTGCATTGTACAATTAACCTCGACAAACCTCATCCCGGTGCTAAAACCAACAAAACCCTCTCTGGCGCACGCCAAAAACAATAAACAGATGCAACAATTAACTTTTCCAGCATCCCTGTCACGTAAACAATACTAATCGCAATCGTTTTTACGTTCTTTCTCCACTAGACTAGCAGGAATATGGCGTTCGCAGCCACTTGGTGGTGTTTACTTTTCACCGCCCCTACGTTATTGATGTCCCAAGTCGTGTACGAGGCTTCCGATATTGATCCCAGAGCCAGAGCCTACCAGCGAAATCTAGGCTCTGCGTACGATTGGAGGCGCGACCAGGACCCAGCTTCAGGTGAATATCAAATTGGGAAAAAAAATAACCAATACAGGAGAAGGTTCTCTTTTGGACTTGGTAAACGCTTTCATTCAGACGTTCTATTAGACCCCTATGAAGAAGCAGCGAACAAAAGGAACGAGGCAAGAAACCGGTTCCAGTTCGGGCTCGGCAAGCGTTCGCAGTACTACGAAATGGATGACGGGGAAGGTAGTCATGGACGTGAAGGCCGGTACAATTTCGGAATTGGCAAGCGGTCAACGAATCCTCGAGAAGCCGAAGAAGCAGCAATAGACGAGATGAAGAGAGGCGCCAGCAAGTTTAATTTTGGACTGGGCAAGAAGTGGGACGACGGAGATCAAGGATTCGAAGATAATTTAATAGACTACTACAAGAGAGCCAAGACGTATGGATTCGGACTGGGAAAACGGGACGAAGAGTTCGTGGACGAAGAAAAGAGGAGTCGGCCGTATCAGTTCGGATTGGGAAAGAGGGACAGAAGTTATGCTTTCGGATTGGGTAAACGAATGGAAGAAGAGAAAAAAAATATGAAATATGCGTTTGGATTGGGAAAAAGAGATGAAGAGAAAAGAAATAGGAATTATGGATTTGGAATCGGTAAGAGAAGCGAAGCAGACGTCGAGAAGAGAAGCAAGAATTATGGATTCGGTCTCGGCAAGAAATCCGAAGACAGCAATTACGTGGCCACATCCACAACCAACAATGGTAAGATATTTTAAACAATTGAATAATCCAGCGCTTCTCAAAGTGTAGTCTGAAGACAGGGCCACCTTAACCACCTTAACCATTGGACTGTAAACAGTCTTCATAAATAAACATTTGGCGATTGCATTGTTATACGTTCAACTTATAACTTTTAAATGGCGCGTTACACTTGGAGCGATATGACTAGGGCCGCCTAGTCATATCGTGCCTAATCCATCAACAGGTCAAAAAACACTATAACGTTGTCCAGTATTAAAAAACAATTAAGGTTAGGTTTGCAAGGAACCAAAAAAGACTCAAAAAAACCTAACCTAACCTAAATCTAAACCTAAACCTAACCGAGCAAGAAGCAACAACGTTATGGTGATTTTAATCTGTTGGTGGATTAGTTACTCCGGCTGCCGAAATTGGATAGGTTCTGCCAATATGCTGCCGGCCTGTTACTTTACCGTAAAAACACAAAGATTATATAGGCTTAGTAAAGCAATGTTAGGCAACCGGTCCATAACACGTTGGGATAAAAAATACCGGTCCGCTACATTAAATTTTTTGAGAAGCGCTGGAATAATCAACAAAATCAAAACTAAACCTTTAATGACTCGCGTGTGTTGTTAGATAAACTTTTGCTGAGGGATGGGAAAATTAAGCACAATGGTGTTAAAAGTTGAAGAAATATCAAGTCAGCTTCCAAATGAAAATGCAGTTTAGTATGTACAATGTATACAGCAACATCAGTTGCAGGAACTGTGGGCACACTTTGAAATGACATTAACTCATTAATTTCAACAGCTGTTGATAATGCAACAACGTGTTAGTTTTAAATCACGTTTTCAGTAGCGCAATTTTCCTCCTACACAAGAATGCCTCAGTTAATGGACTTTCACAGTAGGTGGTGTTTGTTTCCCCCAATGCGACAACACAACAATTTGCCCAGCAGATAAATTCTGACTGTGCCAGACAGACAGGTGGTAGAAAACACATTACTTATAATTAAGTATCAGATCTCCTCAAACCACAGACAGACAACATTATTATTCTGCTCTAAAAATAACCTCTGTCTGCTATTGCATATCCTAAATGTCAATCGGTGATATAACTCTACAAACAACATCATTACTGAGGCTGGAATAATTCATTAAACTCGTGCAATTTTCTAATTCCTCGTGCACTAAAGTAAGAAACGAATATAATAAAAGTGCAGACGATTTCGAGTTGGCTAATACCATTAGGCTTAAACAGTATCAACAGAAACTCCTTCAATTAAGTGTGTAGTCAGTAGTGGATGTTGGTAATCCAACTGTGATGCACCCAGAATAAGTGTGTGACGATGTCGACCTGGGTTGGGCTATTTCATTAGAAATACCGCTTCAGGGGGTTTTGTTCACAAGACCA
>JAQFXT010001158.1:0-20322 GCA_034683725.1 Strigamia crassipes | reverse complement strand
AAAGAGAATGGAGTAAAATATTAGTGTTGGTCATTATTATTATTGTTATTTATTAGTTTTATTTTTTTATTTTTTATTTTTTTTTTTTGGAAAAAAAGAACATTTTTTCTGTAGCCATTTTTTGTCATGGTTACCTAGCAACAGCTTCCTTATCACACTTCTGTGGCTTAATTAAAAAGGAATTATATTTTTTCGATTGAAAATCGACTTTTAATACTTTAATTTATAGTGCAAAGTTTTTTTCTACCGTAATTTATACAGGGAAAATGTAAAATGAAAAAAAAAAATAAAAGTGTCGACAAAAGGGGGAAATTGAGAGGTTCGGGGGGAGAAAAGGGTGGGACCAAGGTCGCCAATTGCGGATTACATGTCTCCATTTGGATCAATTCCATGATGTGAATTGATGATGTTTACAAATCAGGGGACAAATGTTACCCAACCGAATCAATCATTTAGTGAAAAATGCGGGGTGCTCGAGGCGTAAATTTGTTGTAAAAAGTTCGACGCGAGCCAAAAAACAAACGACGAGCGTGTAACTTTTACACTATACGTAGCTGCCCCTGAGCTTCGCTGCCTGACAATTTACAAATGCTCGATAGCTGCTCCCTGAGCTTCGCTGCGTAACAATTTTAAAATGCTTGATTAAAAATTCTCTCGTATTTTACATTTAAGCCCAAAAAAACCGCAATAAAAGAAAAATATTCCCACATTTTGACGGTACCTGCTGCATCGTGGTTCCACTTTAATATGCCGTTCTGATTTCTGGATTTTTGCATTAAAATTTGCATGTTGAGCGAGGCGAGCGCGCTACTGATGAATAGCGAAATTGAGGCCAAAATGAATTAAGCAATTTTTTTTGTGCCATAACTCGCCCAATTTAATTTGTTTAATCAAACCTTTATTCTATTTACTATGTAGTTTAACTCGTGAATGTGTTTATATAATCTCTGTTCAGAGGACTCGAGTCGAAAAGGTTAATTTATTTGCTAGTACGTTGTTGAGTTTCATTCAAGAGGAACTGCAGTTGACATGTTTGTTTCGTCAACACACTAAAGATAACGTCGAAAAATACTTTATTCAATGTGAGCACTTTATTGCCGTTTGGACATCAGAAAATATCAAAAATGGTCGTCAATTTGTTTATGGCGGTCATAAATGAGACAAATTGCCATCGCACTCATTATTTCGAACATTTTGAAATGTTTCATTGTTTCATTTGTTCCTTTTGCAGACGAGACAACAATGTTTTCTCGGCAGTGTTCTCAAAAAACTGTTCATGAAGACGAATGCAAGACTGTTGAAGTGGTCAGTTATATTCGTCAAAAATTGTGTTACTGCGCCAGCAATTATTGCAACTCGGCCGAAACAACATCATCATCAACCAACAATATCCATTTAATATTTATCACGCTCAATTGGTTAATTTGGAGTTTTTGTGGGATATAAACAGATGGCTGTTGCTGCATAATATCTTTATTATTACTAACTAAGGTTGTTTTACTGTAAAGAAAAAGGAAAAAAAAAAAGAAAAGTCATTTTTTTAGTTTATAAATATTCCAATTTTCACTTGAATTTGCTGGACTTTATTTTCAACAATGAGAAAGTTAAATGTTAGCAGTCCTGATTGTTCCATTTTGTTCTTTTAAGCATTAAAAAAAGCTCTTCTACATTTACCAACAGGCATCGAATAAATTAAAAAGCTAACTCAACCTGAGTGGCATCAACATTATACAGAAATTTGCATTTTTTTTTTATCTTTGTTCATCCAACATGGCAGCCGAACAATAACAATACAAGCTCCAGTTGCTCTATAGTTTTAAAACACTATCTATTTTTTTGATATATTCACATTGTTATGTACAGATCTTAAGTCATATAATAATGATTTCATTCATTTGTTACAACAATTCACTCCAGCAGCGCACATGTAAATCTAAAACAATTGTTTGGTATTGTTGAATATGTGGAATGTCTTCGTCAAAGCCAAACAGTTCTACGATGAAATTAAAGAGAAATTTGAAAATAGCTGCTTGATACTGATGGTCCACGCCAAGTGGACGTAACATGGGATTATTATTGAAATGGTCGGACATCACGCGTCATCATTACAGAAAATGACATCGCCGAAAGGTTTAAAAGCAACGCATTTTCTGCTGTTTTTTTTTTTTTTTTTTTATACAATAAAGAAATGAAACCAATTCAACAATGAACTTTGCCAACAATAAACCCGCCAACAATGAGTGTACAGCCAAAGCCATAAAAAATTAGAAGATAAGTTTCGGTTCGGGAGACGTTATCCAATCCACGACCCAATCATGATAGCAGTTGTTAACAGGATGGATGTCCAGGTGGAACCCCGGATGGCGACGGCATCGTTGCACAGGTTGGAATTGCAAACACAGACGTTGCGAGTGAAAGCTTTCGTTACAGTTCTTTTACATTCGCCCGAGATCGAAGTGTTGTCCCGGTAGCAGTTTCGATGGAAATGTTCCAATATCCCTAGAAATAAACAACACGAAATGGTTAAATCTGTCGCAATAAGTTGGCAAAACTTCACACTTGGATTTAATCCTTAACATCAAACTTGACCAGCGGTCAGTCGCACTCGTGGAACAGGAAGTGACGTCGCCACCCGGCAGTCGGTCACTGATGGTCCATTACATCAAATATTTGATCCACTGACGACTAACAAATTATTCACTTGAAACAATACAATAAAATTCCTGTCTAAACGTTGCGTAACGTTTAATTAACGTGTTCGATTCATTAATAATCTTGCGTAATGACATTTGTATATTTATAGGCATCTTGCGTAGCTTTGTTTTTACCGGGATGACATCACAGGTTTTATTACATAAGCTGTAACAATGTCTAAGGAAGACACTTAATGCATTTTTACGAGCAACAAAGATAACGGGAATGCAACACTCTCTTAACAATAGGTCCAGTCTATTATTTTGTTGCCAACAAACAACAAACATATCAAACACCAATCCTGTCAAACGTGTAATTAACATTTTTATGTAGCAGGAAAGTGTAGGATTTGTTTATTAATGTTTGTATGGCAATATATTATTCTTGTAGTGTGGGGTTACTAGGGTGGTGCCACTTTCGTATAACAATTTCACTCTTAGTCTGAATAAAGAAACTCGTGTAAAAAGAATAAGATCATTAACAATTAATTGTATTTAAACATGCACTTTATCCTTGAAATTTGTGGGTTTTGCAATCATATTTATTTATTTATTTTAAATTTTGATGTTTAGTTTTCTGTGCACGATTTTGCACAGTTGTGTCCACAATTGAATCGTTAAAGGGATAGTCTGGCTATTACATGTTTAAGATGCAGAATGCACGTTAGTTGTTATGGATTATATTTGTCATACAGTTTTCTTCATTTAGTTGAAAAGCATTTTAAAAGTAATTTGTTTTTATGGGACTCTTTTTTTGTCCTCTTCTATTCAGTGATATTTCTCCCACTGGAAAGCAGTGCTTTATTGGGCACCTATGCGGCTCTATGACAAATAAACGATGCACATTCAAGTCACGTGACTCTACAAATTATTTGAAATTGCTACGTATGGGGGTACCAAAATCTTTTAAGTGCTTAGAGGCTCTGAAAGTATTAATTCGGCCCTGTGCCAAACACATCAAATCCATTTGTCGCATACGACATAAACCGTGCATTAAAAATATTTCGCAAGCATACATTGGTTGAGCAACACGAATAATAAAAAAATAAAAAAAAACTGAAATCTAAAATAATAAAAAATTAAAAAAAAATTATTTAATATTAAAATTCACCATTATTATCCCACGACGAGACCCGTTCGCATCCGTAATCGCATTCAGTCAACTGAATTGCATTGGTGCGAAAATTGTCGGTCGTGCAGTATTCCTCGGTACTGTTGTTCTTAGGAGAGAAGTGACAAACATAGCAGTTTATTTTCTCCTGATATGCTGCAAAAACAAACACAAATTAAATACCAAAAAATGAAATAAAAAATAAAAAATAAATTTACACCAACCTGGTAATACTAGACTGAAAAAAACTAGACCGAACACTGGAACTACGGTTGCGGACAGATGCGCCATGTAAACGTTTCGCATTCACCTGCAATGGACAAAACCGTATCATCAGTAAAACTCAAATCGGACAACAGGTACTGCGCGTGTTTGGGCGGGTCCTAATCGATACTCAGGAGCCGGAGTTGGCGGTTACTATGACGACCTGTCTGTCGGTTGCAAAGGTTCATGACACCCCACAATGCTCGATTGATGATTTGTAACGAGCGATTAATATTTTTGCCATAAAAATTATCATTTTACTTATTATTCGCATCAAAAACGAAGAAAAATGGCAATAATACCATTGTTTGCACGTCGATCCCGCGTGCGAAGAATTCTGTAATGTATTGTTGACCTGTCCGAAAGTCATTTCGATGGCGGTTGTTATGGAAACGATTGTAAACAATGACTGTCTATATTTAATTTATTAATGTACTCCATTAGATGACGGAAAAAAAAACAAAAAAAAAAAAAACAACTGCACCCATTTCGTTAAAACCCAAATGACGTAATTAATTATCCCTGCAAATTATATTGGCCAAAACCAGATTTTTTTTTTTGTGTTTGAAAACGTCCACTGGACGCTAAACGGATGATCCCTTTAGTAAAGGTCCTTTACACAAGAGCAGCACTTTGCCTTTAATTTACTTGAACGTCACGATAAACATGCACATACATAGCGAGAGAGTCGAAAGGTTAAATCGGGTTATTAAATCGACAAAAAAGCTAAAAATAGAGGGCGAAATAAGACGTGAAATTCAACTCACAGTCTCAAGAAATATTAAAATATTTAAGGAATTAAAGACAAATCACGTCCATCGCTCTCCCAGTTGCTTTTATCCGATTATAAAGGAAATTAAACGTGACGATTGATCAAAACGATTACATTTCCCCCCCTCGAACTGCTTTTGGCAATGAAAAACTAACAACATTTTCGGTCAACTAATTCCCAGGTGGGCGCATGGACCTTGAGGAAGCGTTAAGTGTTGCGTAACTAATTATTGTTCCAAGCATCTTGCGCAGGAAATGGTACGCGGGCATGACGGTTATCGTGTTCGACCTTTATCTTTCGTACAATGTACATCCCTTGTCGAATTTAAATTTGAAAATTACAATGGTCGGTTCGATTTTCGCGCCAATTCCTCCCATTACTGCACATCTAAAAAAACAAAAAAAAAGGCGCAGTTTTTCGCCGCACGTGAATGGCCGATCGAAATCGAATGAAAATAATCGAATTTTTCGATATGATTTTTTTTTCTTGTTGAGAATATTCGAGGGGGAATATGCTCTCGTGAACAAAGATGGCCGTGGCCCCCCTTCCCTGTAGAAAATGATGCTGGGAAGGAGAAAAAAGGGTGTGGTTGCGCTCGTAATTTTAGCGATCTCACCTATGTAAATTGAGGATATGGTCGCTGCTTGCTCGACTTGTTTGCTGGCAATTAATAGTGCGCCTTTATCGCGGATGATGTGAAGAGGCGAGAGGGCCGTGTACACAGATTGACGAACGCTGAAGGAAAGCGCGGGAGTCGGGAGGGGTGATGGAGTCACGTGACGTAGGTTGGGTCGTACCATTGCGCCCAAGGTCGATTAAAGGGAGAATGCGGAGAAGCAATAAACCGGTCATTTGCAAGATTAAATTTTTGAAGTGACCGGCGGAAGTTGAAGTGTGCAGATCGTTGTAGATGTGAAATATTTATGTTGTGCATTTTTTTTTTTTTTTTTTTTTTGATAGGAATGTTTGGAGTGGATGTGCTTGGTTTTCTAATGTGAATACAGGAAATGATGATAGCTGTGTTATGTTTAATGTTTGATACTTGAGAGTGGGAAATAAATATTAGCAGTAGCGGATTTGTAGGTTTTTAAAGTTCTAGCTGGAGAAGGGCCCCATGCATCTGCTGTGGGCCCTTAATATATGTATCTATACATATATATATTTTTTTATCAAAATGAATATTCAAAAAAAAATTTATTTTAATTTTTTTTAAATATTAGGACCTCAAAAAAGCTGTGAGCAGGATCTCAGATCATGAATTTGTTAGTTTTTCGTTTGATCGAAGTCAAGTGATTGGAATTTGAGTAGTTGTTTATTTTGAAGTTATAATCCAGTGACGTGTTGATATTACACCAGTAATTAACAAATATGTATTTATTTATGTATTTATTTATTTATTTATTTTTATTTTTTATTTGTTTTCTTTTTAAAGAAGAATTTTTTTAATATTCATAGGTTTATTTACAAGGAGTTTCAAAATATTCTCGTTAGATGACGGTCAAGCGGTTCATCGCCAAATTCAAATAAATTAGAAAAATAAATTAGAAAGTCGATCTAACAATTGGGAATTTCAGAACTAAACAAATCATATTATGAAAACAATAAAACATGTATTCCTGAATAGCAATTGCGATTAATTACAAGAGCAGCGATGTACTTGAAGCGTCATTGATACAAGTGTGAAACATTAACACTTCTCGGCGCTACATGCGTCATGCGGAAGCGCGAATTTATTTACGAAAGGTCGGGGTTACAGATTACGGGTCAAGTTGTTGTCTCCGCTCACCAGCAATAAAAAGGTTTAGATGATCACGATTGTTTTTTTTGTTGTGTTTTTTCAATGAAATATATCTTTAATAATATTTTTAACTTGAAAAATAGGCGTAAACGAAGACACAGAATGCATTCAACGCAACAAACGTTCATTGTTCGTCAACGAGTGATGACGACTATTATGATTAGAGAATCGACACTAAATTTTGAAAAACAAAAAGAAAAATTGACCGGAGGAAACGTGAGTACAAATATTTATCATTTATTAATCATCCTATTTAAGGGTGAAGTTTATTTAATAAAACATACCACAATACAGAATGGTAATTGGTAATACCTTATGACGAAATAAGATGCGGATAGCAAAGTTTTGAATAACATATTTAACATTTTAAATCCGGTATACATTATTTATGTTTAATCGTGAAAAATGTCGTCATCTTTATTGTAATTTGATGCGCCATTTTGAATTTTCTTGGGTTTGGTCGCGTTACTCATTTCACCCATTAGTTCCAGTGCATTCTTAGTCACATTGAATGTACGAAAATATTCATCGCGTTTATTCATTTGCTCATCACTTAATCTCAATAAACTGGCCTGAAAATGAACGAGTCGAGTTGTTTATTTTCAGTGAATAATTTATTGAATGTTACCAGAAGTCAATTAATTACCAAGTCGCCTTTTTGCACGTCTGACAGCAATTTCAGTTTCGTGTATTTGAGGGTCTATAAAGCCAAAGGAAAAAAACATGGTAAAATAAATAGGAAGAATTTGTTGAGAAACATTCCAATTTCCAACCTTGTGAACGAGGAAGTAACTTAAATATTTCGGCGTAACATCGTGAATCGTTTCGTCAATAATTTTCATGTAGGAATATAATTTTGTGACAACTTCTTCCAACACGGGAGCGTTTCGAAAATCGGGTCGTGGATCGTTTTCTGGTTTAACTGGAACCACTGTGACTGAATTTGGAGCCAGTTCTTGATAGTTTTTTCTCATTTGCAGAGCTTCTGGAGTCTAATCAAATGAATATGCTGTATTTCTTTGATTTAAAGTCGCCCTCGATTACAAGTCGCAGCAAAAAATCATCACTTAGAATACAAGCCGCGGCTGCTAATATTCAAAGAAATTTGCACTCGTATTTTTTAGTTGGAACTGCAGATTTTCTGACTAAAAATTGCATTTTCTAATTTTAGAGGACGCAACATGAAACATTCTCTTTTTGTGTTTACACGACATATTTTCTGTGCGATTCCGTTTGGTCGTTAGAAAATACACAGTTTGCGCCATGTACTTTTCCCTTATAATTATGGTCAATTTTACGTTATAAATAGTGTAGCGTAAAAATGTAAAAGTTTAGGTTGCGCTTGAACTTTTTTACGTTACGTTATAAAAGTCGACTTACCTTATAAAGTCACGTGATTTTCGAAACTAGGAACTGTTTCTTGTATTAAATATAGATACAATTTCTGTTTTAACTAATTCAAAAAATGCCACAACGTTATTATTGTGGATTGATATGATTTCCAACGGAAACCAAATATGTGCTCCGCTTGCAAATGAAGCGGAGAATTCAAAATGGCGGCGAATGAGGTCATTGCAAATCGCAATTTTTAGTCAGTGACGTCACGGTGACGTAAATAGTGGAAAATTACCGGATTGGCTACGCTATTTTTTGATATAGTGTAAGCTCCGTTAGACTTATAAGTTTTCCACTATAGTTACAGGCATAACGGGGGTTTTTATAACGTAAAAGTACATGGCGCAAACTGCGTAATGTTTTTAAAGTTTGCGCGTTGTAAAAGTGAGATGTCCGATAATTTTTTTTTTTGCTTTTCTGCATTACTTATCCAGCTTATACCGTTTCTTACATCGGGCTGAGATGGCCCGTTCTCGACCGTTAATATCACTCCTACGCTACGAAATGCGTCCAACCACAAATCTTCGTCATCTCTGGTTTTGAATGACACAATCATTTTGCTACAGTCGCGTTTTGAGCTGAAAAAATTTTCCATCACATTTGACACTTAGAACAACACCATGAAAAAATATAAAAAATTTGGAAGTGTACATTCCAGGACCAGTTCGCTGGAATTCATATTTTCGAGTTTTGGATTTGGAGTTGTGAACTGTGATATTTAGTCCATCGATTGAAATAATTCCTTGTACTTTTGGATTCTGGTACAGAAATATACAACAAAAAAATTAGAAGCAAATAAAATTCCATGGAACTTCTTACCATCTCATCCTTGAACCAGGTTAATTTATTGAATGTGAGGATAAAATAAAGGGTTTTTGGAGTAATTCCTCCGTGGACAACAATTTCCCCTCGCAAGACCTGTGATTCATTTTAATAGAAATATATAATCCAAAAATATACATACATATTTCATACTTCGTCATTTCTTTTAGAATAAAAATTTTCTGACGGTTGCCTTAGTTCAGAAACAACCGAAGCGTGATCCGAAGCGTGATCACTTGATGATCTAATTAGACGTGATTTATTAGTTGCAGGCATAAATGCAATGTGAATATAAAAGCACTACCGTCTTTCCCAGAATATAATGATATTGTGTTGTATTTGAGTTTGTTCAAAAACTTGATTTTTCTAAAGTTTAAGATTTTTTTCAAATGTAACACAACTTCGACTGAGAATTTTTAAATTGATCGTATTTGTACAAAATACAAAATGGGTCAACTTGAAATGCTTGTCTTCATCACTTATGGAAGAAGTAATGCTGTTAATGCTGATTTTAAGTGAAATAATTAATAGTTTGTGGAAAAATTGGCATTTTTAAAGAAAAAAATTGATTTATTTAGTGCAAAAATTGTTTGATTTAGATCAAAAACGAGCAGAAACTGTTTGTTTTAGATCAAAATCTGAAAATAAATATTTTTCAACAATTTTCAACATTTTCAACAGTTTTTGTAATTTTTTAGAAGTTAAATAAAAAGTATGTAATAGAACACCATGCTGCTATATTCGAACACAACACAATATCGTTATATTCGGGGGAAGACGGTAGTTACATTCAAAAAGTTTAGTTTCAAGTGTTTTAGGTGTTTGGTGAGAAACGCTCACTTACGGTAATTCCTCAGCACAAAGACCATCTTGTTTCATGAAGTCAGGGTGGCAATCATTGATAAACGATTTCTGAGCTTTTAAATGGCACAATAGTTGCTCCTAAAACATTACAAATTTATTTAATTATTGATGGAAAAACATACATAATTCAATTTGCATTATAATTATACTTTGGTTGAATTTTCGTTGTGTGCTATTTGGTCTGACATGAGTTTAACAACTGCTGCTGTTAAAGATGGATATAGGTCGACTTTGTGCAGACAATTAGTAACTGATTCTTTGACTATGTTTGCAGCTAGAGAAGTGGAGATTGCCAGCGGTTGTTTGTATCGTCGAAGCAATTGCTTGACAATGTTGTTAAACGCTTGTTGGGTGAAAAACATCATGTTATTAAAGCCAACCATGTTTCTCCATAAAACATATAATTCCTTCTTGTCTATGGTGACAGCCTATACATGAATTGAATAAATAAATATTGATGAGAATAACAAAGGGGCTAGGATGAAAACCTGGTTCAGGAGAGGGTATATTTGTGTGTAGAAACAGTTGTTGAGTTTTGCACCTCCGCATAATGATTGTCCTTCGATATCTACCGCTTGACCTTGCAGGTGTTTGTGAAATTCGTCAGTGAATTTTTGTATGAGTCTAAGAAGCATAAAATGATGGAACAATTGAATTTTGATTAAATTTGTATGTTCAAGATAGTCTCAAGATTTGGGAACCACAGAATTACTCGATTATTTTTGGTTGATACCAATTTTCTTCCACATTCTGATCAAATGCATTCATTGCTTCCAGATTTTTTTGGACATGGTGATTTGCTTTTTGGACTTGGGCTTGCATTGTTGGTAGCTTATCCCTAATGTGCTGACACAGTTGTTCGCTTAATCTTTCTCTGAGATATTTCGATCCCATTTTATCCGCTATATCACTGCAATGAAACGAAAAATCGAGTATGGTTATTCGAAAGAGGATTTTAAACTCAGTTTTACCTATAAGACTTGTGTGTATTGTAAAATCTTCGTTCCTTTTCCTGGGCCACTTTGATATCCCGTTTTTTATTGATGTCCTCCTGATTTCGATTGACCAAACCGATGTAACCTTTAGATTTGATCAAACTATTTGAAAACTTTTATCGTGCAAAGTTATTGTTGTTTACCTCGTCTCAAAGGAATGACTTTATTCAAAAGTACATTTCTTGCATCCGTTCCACTGTCCATTTGATCGAGTTTAGTGATGATTCCGATTGTTCGGAGTCCTTCCGGGTCCACGGATTTAGCCAGTTGTAGTGCAACTGAATTGACCAAGTCTTGGGTTGCCGTTGTCACGGCGAGAATGAGTGTGTTTTCTTGGGTGATGTATTTCAAAACCAACTTTCGGATTATTTCTTCGATGTTTGTCGGTTGGTTCCCAACAGCGTTTTTGGTTAGTCCGGGTAAATCAACCAGAGTTAAATGCGGAACTGCGGAGAAAGAAGATATTGTGGCATTGCTACAATCCCACCAAGGCCCCGTAGATTGGCAATGCGCAAACACTAAAACAGCTGGCGCGCGGGTCTCTAATTGAACGCGGGATAAGTATACGATACGTATAAATATATGGTTTTTGTAGACCATTTTTGATCAAAAACGAACCATTTTTGCACGTTTTTAATCTGATAATGATCAAAGTTTGAAGAATTTTTTAACTTAAAAAAAAAATAGGATAGAAATACAATTTTGGATTTAATGTGCGGGTTTTTAATTGGACGCGGTTTCCATTAGTACGCGGGCCAAATTTAGATTTTGCAGTTAGAGCGCTCGCCTTCTATGAGAGCAAATACGGTATTAATTTTTGGTTTACCATCTGGTGAGAAAATCTTGAGACTGATTGGTTTTTCTGATATGGCTTTTTCACCTCCAGCTTCTTTATCGGTCTGCGCTTGAATCTCCAGTTTGACTTCATCGAAGTTCGTGAACCGTTTACCTTTTGCATGCAGGAACTCGGCATAAGCTGCAAAAAATTCGAGTTGGATCTGATTAGGATGGTTTCAGTTTCAATTTGTAATAGCTGAGCTCACTTTCGTGTTTGCTGTGGATTAATTGGAGCACCAAGGGGCATCGGGTTACGATGTCGGTTCCCCGCGGCAAAAAATCACTATTCAAAAGAATTTTCATTAAAATTTAAAATTTCGAGGTAATTCGGTGTTTTGTCTGAATTCTGCTTACCGACCCACTATGTTTTCTAGAACGCTGCTTTTGCCCGCGCTCTGTTCGCCCACAACCGCCATTTGAGGCAGATCAAGGATTTCGGGCGGCAAATCGGCCACTGAGACGACATCTTGCAGTTTGTTGACGAGGGCTATCACTTCGCTCAGGCCCTCGTCCGAGTCCACGGAGCAGGTGCTAACAGTACTGTTGGGCATGATGTTTCGGTTCGCCGACTGGAGCGGTTTGTGTTCAACCACAGATGTAATCTGTGGTTCAACTCCAAATCGTCGGATTTCCTTCAGATTGTTTTAGTTTTTGGGTTCAAGGTCTAAGTTGAGTGTACGTGATTCCGGTGGTATGTTTTGCGGTGATAAACGAAGGGAATTTCCGCTAAAATGTTGCTTTGACATTCCAGTTAGTTAAATAAATGCAATTTGAATTTTTAAATAATTTGTTTATTATTTGAAGAGTATAAAATTTGGATTACAAAAAAAATTAATGATTTGGCTTCTTCTGAACTTTCACAACTCTTTAGTTTTGCCAACTCTAGCTCAACCCTTTTCAGTATCCGAATTTAAAAAAAATCTTTGCGATGTCATGCGAAATAAGATGTGTATTGGAACGTCTGTAATGTTCATGGAACACATACGTGACATGTCCGTGTGATATATGGAGAAAAAAGAATTTAGTCGTGGAATCAGTTTATTTTAGTGGTGGAATCAGTTTATTTTAGTGGAAAACGCAATTTAGTTAAAGTAGTAGGTGCTAAAAAAAATTTTAGGGGTAAAAGTAGTAAGTGGGACATTCAATATAAATTTAGTGGGATTCTCAGTAGTAATATACCGAGCGCGCCGGGTAATTGTCAAATAATTAGGTCCGCACGAATCTTATCTGACAAAAAGATGAGTGCTGACTCAAGCGCCGAGGTGTATTTTATGAGAGAATTTACCGATAGGAAATCGGAGAAACGACCACGAAGAGTTCGAATGGGATCAAAATGCCATTTGTATTTTGGTTGTAAAAACCCACAACAGATGGCGCAAAGGACAAGCGTGCATTATCGAAATGGTGAATGCAGCCACCTACAGCCACCAATCCGAAGGCGAGTGGGGTTTGTTACGCACTTCGGGATTGGTTAGACAAACGATGGCCGTTTTGTTACGCCATTCTCATTGGTCGTCAAAGCACCAGGGAACATTATCGAAACTTAAATTCTCTTTAAAATGTATAACTCTTCATTTTATATTTTGTAAATAGTTTTTAAGTCAGGGATTATTAAATATAGTGCGATTTTATCTTATAATTAATGCGCGTAGTTTTTTAATAAGCCAGGATAACTTTCAGTGTCAGTCTTAGGAGAAGCAATCCCTAATGACCTTTATTCGCAAATAGGAATCGAGATCGTTACAATATAGCAGAAAATCTATGAAGTAATAAATATTAGAACGATCAATTGTCAGTGCTATAAAATGGGTGTTATTATCTATCATTTAGTAGAAGAGAACGAGATGTTTCGTCGTATTTTTATTGCATGTTTGAGTTGCGTTTGCTGTAATGTTGCTCGTCGTAAAATTTGACCTAGTGGCAGTTTTGAACTTTTATGTTTACTCGTGAGGTAAGTTTATTCAAAAAGGAAGAATATTGGTATGTGAAAGATGTGATTTTGGATTTTAGATTGAATAATAGCTTTGTTTTAGTTGAGATTCGTGGCTGTGTGGCGCAATGGACAACGCGTCTGACTACGAATCAGAAGATTCCAGGTTCGACTCCTGGCTCAGTCGATGTGCTATAATTTTTAATTTTTAATTAAGAAGTAGATAATTGGAATATTTTTTTTTAAGAAATTCGTTTAAGATGAGTTTACAGACTGTCAGATGCACTGACAAACTTTTTTATAAAATTAATTTAGGTTTTTTTGTGAGATTTGTGACAAATTTGACAAATTTTTGAATATTTTGTCAAATTTGTGACAAATTTTCGATTTTTTTGTCAAATTTGTGACAAATTTTCGAATTTTGTGGTGACCTCAAGTTTACTTTAAGGTTGCACTACATTTCCCCTCATTATTCTGAAAATATAATATAAATATTATATTATATTTACTCTTCAAAGTGTAAAATGCCTCGAGTGTGAGGAGATGGCACACGCCAGCTCCTCTCCTCCGCCAGATGTTCGCAGACATTGCAGCCTGCGAGCATCTTGAGCCCTGGCCACGGTGCAAACCTAACGAATTGCTTGCAATTGTTAGGCATGCACCAAGCCCCGGGAACACATTTGCGCATTGTGCGCATGTGTCCCAAGTCGATTTTAGTGAGCCCAAAATATTTGGAGCTCACTCTTGACTTGACATCCAAACACCCAGCTTCACCGCTTCTTGCTCTGCAAACACAGACTGAGATTGGTGATTAGTGTTGGATCTTGAAAGTGCTTGCTGCAATTATACCTAAGTATAATTTCAGCCTTACATTGCGTTTACCCCTTTGCCAAGTAGCTGAACTGCGTTTAGCTAACTTGACAGCAGAGAACCAGCCGAGAAGACCGACGGAGCGCCGAGACGACGTGCCGGAACCTTCTCATCAAACAGGAACCAACGGATCTCTTGACGACAAGCCGTCCTCACTGCCGGAATTCCTGTCTTCATCTTTACTGTTTGTATTTTCGCGCCTTTGCGCCATCTTTTGTATTCCATCCTTTAAGTGCTGTGAGCACTCTCGTGTATTTTTTACAAAGTGTGTAATAAATACACCATTGTTCTGTTTTTACCGAAACTATTTGTTTCCTTTTATTTAAACTAAAATTTACCCCTAGACATATTATAACTGGCCAAGAGTTTAAGTCCAATAAAGGCATCTCAACAGCGTTAGTGATTGAATTTTCTAGTAATTCAGTTATTAACAACCCGGAACGCCGCAATTTTTTGTCAAATTTGTGACAAATTCTAATGGAAAATGTCAAATTTTTCAATTTTTACAAGACATTTTGACAAATCCTGTATGAAAATATCAAATTTTAAAATTTCAAATTTGTTTTTCTCTTCAATCCCTCCATTGTTCGTAGGGTTTGCGATTGCGAGTTCAGCCTCCAAAAGCGTATTACAACCCCCGGTGTGCGCCTTTTACAATTTAGTGCGTTCTCCGCCCTCCTCTTTTCCGGTCGTCTTTATTAATCGAACAACCATGTCCGTAAAGACCAAATAGACATTGATTAATCAAACTGGTTTCCGCTGGTTGCCCACAACTACCCAACAAATCAAGGACAACTTACAACCACTACAATTTGAACAGCATTCCAGTGATGCATTACAACATTCTGCAACACTACAGCAGCGTTCTCTTTATTCTCCCTCACTTTCTCGTTCGCAACCCCCGTATAAAACCCAAACTAATAGTGACACCTCATTCAAAAACACGTAATGCAAAAAAAAAATTATAAAAAATACGACTAAAACACCCCAAAACGCTCGAAAACACTCAGAAACTTTCGAAAACACTCAAAAACTCTCGAAAACACTCAAAAACTCTTGAAACACTCAAAAACTCTCGAAAACACCCCAAAACTTTCGAAAACACTCAAAAACTTTTGAAAAAACTCAAAAACTCTTGAAAACACTCAAAAACTCTCGTAAAAACACTTGAAAACACTCAAAAACACACAAAACTCTCGAAAACACACTTGATAACACTCAAAAACACTCGAAAACACACTCAAAAACACTCGAAAACACAAAAACACTCAAAAACACACTTGAAAACACTCAAAACATCCAAATTCACGTGTCCAACAAAGGAAATAAATCGAAAACAAAAAAAAATCAGGAAACAAAGAGTTTCCTATAATTTATTTATATTTTCCAATAAATAAAAACAAAAATTTAAACAATTAACTGTTTAAAACCCGACGAAAACACTCGAAAACACACAAATTGACATGTCCACAAAAAAAAATAAATCAAAAAAATGAAAAAAATCAGTGACCAACGAGTTTAATACAATTAATTTACACTTTCCAACAAATAAAAACAAAAACAAAAACGATTCACATCCTAAAAACCATTAAACAAATCTCAAAAACTACACATTTTGCTTTGTTTACATTTTCAAATCCCCCGCCAAAAACCCAAACAGCCATTTTCACGAATCCGCCAACAGATGGAACAAAGAAGCGAAACATCCGTTCTATTTGGAAGTATCATTCGTGATATTTTATGTCTCGAACTTGTGGGCGTTGTCTCTAGTCGGTCGCTTGCCTGCTCATATCCGAGCACTGCAGTCGAGTGTCAACTTGTCAAACACCTGCGTCTCTTCCGCCGAAGCTTAATCCCAAACAGCGAAGAAAACATGGCATCTGTCGAGTGCTGCAAACGAGCGAGTATGAAGATCATTCAGATCGTAAGTTGTGTGTATTTCTACGTGATATACAATGTAGCCAAAATGGGTGTGGTCAACGTCACTTGTTTCTAAAGTACCTGTGGGCCGGTGGAATTAGTCGAACAGGTTGCACATTAAAAATAGTCGAAAGCAATTGCGATTTGTGCATTTTTAATCGTTTGGTGGGTGGCCAAAAGTTGGAGTTATTCGTGAGTTGATTTGTCGGGAACAGCGAGGATTTGGTGTTGATTTGGTGTTGTGAGTTTGAGGTATTGATGGTGAATGGTTTTGGTTTTTGAGTTTGGGTTTTTGGGAGTTTTGGGGGGTGGGTTGATGGGTTGGTGTGTGATTTGGGTGTTGGTGTAGGGAGGTTTGGTGGTGGTTAATTGTGTTGGGTGAATTTTTTTTTTTTTTTTTTTTTTGTTATGTTTTATTCATGGGTTGTGTAAATTTATCTTGATGGTGAGTAATGGAAGTGATGTGGGAATAATGTGAATTTTTTTTTTTTTTTTTGTTTATTTATTTATTTATTTTTTTTTATTTGGGTTTTGAATGGATTGATTTGGATTTGTGGAGGTTTTAGATTTGGGATTTTGTGGTTGGGTTTTTTGTGTAGTTGGGTTTTAAAAATTTGGAATTTTAGTGTTTTTTTAGATAATTTTTATTAAATTTTGTAGAAAAATCGAAAATTTGCTTAAATTCTTGTTAATTGGCTAAAAATTTTATTGGAAAATTTAGAATTTGTTTAAAATTTTATTAAAAAATTTAAAATTTGTTTAAAGTTTCAGAAAAATCAACAGATTGCCCAAAATTTTATAAAATTTTATTAAAAAATTTGGTCAAAATTTCATAAAAAATTGAAAATTTGCCCAGAATTTTGTAAAAAATTCAAAATTTGCCCAGAATTTTGTAAAAAAATCGAAATTTGCCCAGAATTTTGTAAAAAATTCAAAATTTGCCCAAAATTTTGTAAAAAATTCAAAATTTGCCCAAAAGTTTATTCTAAAAAATAAAAAATTTGACAAAAAAATTCAAATTTTACAAAAATTTGACTAAAAAGAGGAAAAAAAATTACAAAAATTTTATCAAAAATCAAAAAATTGTTTAGAATTTTACAAAAAATCAAAAAATTGTCTAGAATTTCACAAAAAATCAAAAAATTGTCTAGAATTTTAAAAAAAAATCAAAAAAATTGTCTAGAACTTCACAAAAAATTCAAAACTTATCTAAAATTAAAATTCAAACAGGATAAATCTATCTGACTCATTTTTGGCATTTAATTTTTGGAATTTGAACTCAATTTTTAACTGATAATTGAAAAAAAACACATGTAATTCAATAATGCTATACAGCGTATATAATGAAATCAAAGGTTACTGCAAAGAGTTACTGTGGTAACCAACCCAAACACATGACATCATTCAACATGAATTTAAAATTTAAACATGGCTGCTTTGCAATAAATAATCTAATAAAAACCTATTCTACTCATTAATTGATAATTTCTCAATTTAAAAAGTAAATAGAACTAATTTAGATCAGTTTGTATGCAATTGCCATAGAATCAGCAGCCATTCAAATGTAAATGTGTAAATTAATGATAAATGTGAATTTTAAACACTAAATTCAGTGTAAATTTGATTTGACACAAACAAATCCTCCAAAAAGTGTAAAAATCTTTTAAATTTTGTTTATGGTGTGTAAAATGTTGTATAGTTTTCTGATTTTTGTTCCCCATTGGGTGGTAAAGTTTGAGTTGAAATATTTCGCGCTGACACTTAAAAATTGAGGTAATGATAATAAATGGAGAGAAAGGTCTTTAAGGGTGTGTCTTTAAAAGGCATGTATAGCTACAAACAAGCATCGTATAACCTTTATAAATGCGCATCAATATTAATAATAACATTTCTAAAATTATACCCGACACCTCGAGTAAGTAATAAATTCGAAATACTTCAAAAAACCAACCTGCCAACAATTTATTTTCGTTTAAGATTACGAAATTAAGTCAAGCGTGTAAAGTGTCAGTCACACGTTTTGCACAATTAAAGAAAATCAAAGTTTTATGCCTAATTTCCTGCTTTAAGTGTAAAGTACCGCATGTTCATGAGTAACCATTTAAGTGGGTCACTTCCAGAACGACAAAACAGCTTTTTTTTTTAAAAAAATAATAAAAATAAAAACCGGAAATTGACAACAAAAAATAAAGATGAGTGTTTGAAAAGTTTAAAAAAAATGATTTGGCAATTTTGTAATTTTGCGTTAATCACAAAATCAATAATTATTGAAGTCTCCGAAACCAATCGCACGATTTTGTAATTTTGCATTGTCCGCCATATTGGGTTTTAGTTGTACCCTGATGTAATAAAACGAATTTTTTTAAAATAAAGTGCAACTAGCGGCGTTTTAATACTCACAAGTTGCACAGAGCATACCAGAGTCGTTTATTGAGTTTTCCGAGCTGTTATGCGATCGTGGATGCTCCAGCGTATTGATGATAATTCAAATTGACCACTTAGATCGAGCTTGGCCGCCATTTTGTTTCGAGTTTGACAAGCCTCAAAATTGCTCGCAAAAACTAAACAATTCTAGAATTTTCTATTTTCACTCTCTTGTACTTTAGTAATTACGAATGCGATTGGTGGAACAGATATTACATTCTTTCGTGAATTTTACAGTTTAATGGGACCCACGAGATAAAGGGCATATAAAATTTATTACTATAAAACGAAATTTATTCCTCAAAAGTCAAAAATACACGCAAAAGGAACATTAAACATGAAGACTTTATTAAAGGCCAAGTGCACTGTTAATCTTGCAATGAAAAGATCACTATTTAATATTTAATCACACCAAATGTTTTCTTTTGCAGGCACTGAATGTGATCAGCATCGCGTTGATATTCAAATATAATTGTGTACCCACAATTGGACCAAATCTTCTCAAATTCGACATACATTCCGACTACACTCGCACTTACTTTGTAGTGGCAGTTGCTGGTGGCTGCTGTATTATCAGCACTGTCATACTACTGGCTTATGCCATCGAAGGGATGAGCAAAGCACCGATTTTGGTAAGTATAAACGGCACATTAAATCAAAATAAGTCGTTTTTCAGTTTGAAATTAATTTTTTTTGTGTTTCTAAACAGGAAACACTCTTTATGGTTGTTGGAGCTGCTGTGAGCATCACTGCAGGTGGTCTAATCATCGAGTATTTTGTTAATTATCATACGAGCAAAGATGAAACTAGGGATGCTGGAATATCCTTTGGAGTGAGTTCAATTTTGGGTTTATTAGTTGATATCGTGTTAAGGAGTTGCCCAGGAACAGATCTGCCGGCTCCGAGGAGGTTGCAGCGGGTGCAAGGCATTCGGGCCCCGAGTCTTAGAGGGGCCCCCCAAAAAAAGAGCAAAAAAAAAAAAATTTGTAAAATTTAAAAAAATTTAAATGAAATAAATCAATACATCAATAGTCGCATCAACATTGTAAGACGTAACGTGAACACACTGTTTTACGTTGCGTTGTATGACACAACTTCTATACACTCCATATCTTTTTTTTTTTGGGGGCTTTACAATTCTTTTCGCACCCGGGCCCCGACTTGAAGAAGATCGGCCCTGTGCGTAATGATTTTATTTTGGGCCCCGGTTTTGAGCTATTGGCGGATTTAATACCTCTGGGGTTTCATAGGTGTCCCCAAAGACGATTTGGTTTCAAAAGTGCACTTACTGATGCATAAAATTTTTTTTTTTTTAAAAAGTGATGTATTTTTGGGTAGCAAAGCAAATTTTAGACATAAAATTTTAATTTTTAGGGTTAAATGGTTAAATGGTTAATCTTTGAGGACCTTGACATATCGATTGCTTGGGGGTTTAATCCGCCTCTGCTTAAAAGGACATCCTGGCTCTGGATTTGCAATGTTGAGTGGACCTACTGTAAGTGGATATGCAGCCATTGCATGACTTGGACATTCAAAATAAATCCATAAATCTCAAAATAAATCCATAAATTTCAAAATAAATCCATAAATTTCAAAATAAATCCATAAATTTCAAAATAAATCCATA
>JAQFXT010001157.1:0-20327 GCA_034683725.1 Strigamia crassipes | reverse complement strand
AAACAAACTTGTAGAAATTAGACTTTTTAAAAGTCTAACTTCTACATAAGTTGTTCAAGTGTGAACTAAGCATCAGTGTTTAATAGTAGCACATGCTTATTATTTAAAATTTAATGCTAACAGAAACAATTAAATTACTTGTTTGTGTTGCATTAGAAATTACAACAATAAGCATCTGCTATTCAACTAAAATCAAGGAAGTCTAGATATATATTTTCACCAATTCAAAATCAGCAAACATGCTGTCTGATTCATTAAAAATTACTTATAGTGTTTGGTTTTTTAGAAATACACTATTCTTGCCGTATTTAAATCGCAATTACCAATTTATTTTATTTTATATTTGGTAAAAAAAAACGAAACGACTCGAACTCTGAGGAGTCACGAGTTGAACCCAGATCCCCCGTTTGCCGGACGAGTGCTCTACCCGGGACTCCAACAGAATTGGGCAGGAATAAAATAAACCAACACATGACGTATTACAGAATACGCAAAAATGTGTTTTACGCAAAACGTTTTCGACCATTGCTGGGCTTCCTCAGTGGGTTTTTTAAAAGTATTTATTGCCGTATTTAACGTTCCTATGAACTCAGAACGAATGTTGTGTTTATTTGCTATTAATCTGCACAACCAATTACAACGCTATATTCTATTTTAAGCCACATAATCAGTTAATCACAATAAATGAAATATGTCTGGCTTCAACTACAAAGAGAGAAAAGACAAAGAACGAGCGAGTAATTACAAGGCATCAGCTAATGAAAGAAAAATGTTAAACAAACATGCCCAGTGCCAAGGTTGGCTCGAAAAGCTTCGAGAACTTTATTGCTGCTCAAGTTCAAAGCGCAATGTCAAATTAATTGAACAAACACATCAAATCGCATTTAATTGACGCACAAACAAGCTCATTTCAATTTGCACCACCTTCAAATCATCTCGGGGAAATAGTGTCAATGGCATTAAGATTCAATTCACCACGAGTGCGCAGTTCAGCGCGTACGTGAAGGCAGCCGAACTTGACTAGACTTCATTACTAACCTCATCCCAAGCACAAAAAAAAAAAAAAAAAAAAAAAAAAAAAATATATAAAAAAAAAAAAAAAAAATTGGGTAGAGGAAAGAATCTAAAAATATTTGATAAAAATTCAGCTTCCATTGCTGAATGACCTTCACGTCAAAATTAAGGAGGCGAGTTCCTAGCTAAGTGCAAGACAGAGAGAGGAGAATAAATAACCTTCAACTAACCTTCACTTGCCAAAAGGGTTTCATTTCTGTATGCAGCGGAGCCTTTGACTTAAAAGGAGACTGAAACCCACTTCAAGTGTGTACACACAAGTTGTTTTCCCTGCCCCTAACCCAAAAATTCCTCTTATTCGAATAAATTGACTCAATTGCATATCTATTTTTACATGTTTTCTTTCACCCAGGATTTAAATTAATTCAGGATTAATGACCTTAAATTCAATGAAAATACGCCTAAACTTGAATTCAACTAAATATCGTACTAAAAAGTTAAATAAGCCAAAATAAAGTCCTGAAATCATTTTTTTAAGCTTAAAAATTACATGTTTAAGCCAAGATATATGTTTTTAAGCTTAAAAATTACGTGATTAAGCCATCATATGTGTTTTTAAGCCTAGAAGTCAGTTTATAAGCCTAAAAATAAGTTTATAAGCCTAAAAATAAGTTAAAAACCTAAAAATAAGTTTATAAGCCTAGAAATTAAGTTATAAGCCTAGAAATTAGTTTATAAGACTAGAAATCAGTATTTTAAGCCTAGAAATCAATTTATAAGCCTGGAAATCAGCATTTTGAGCCTAGAAATCAGTTTATAAGCCTGGAAATCAGCATTTTGAGCCTAGAAATCAGTTTATAAGCCTGGAAATCAGCATTTTGAGCCTAGAAATCAGTTTATAAGCCTGGAAATCAGTTTATAAGCCTGGAAATCAACATTTTAAGCCTATAAATCAGCATTTTGAGCCTATAAATCAATCAGCATTTTGAGCCTATAAATCAGCATTTTAAGGCTAGAAATCAGCATTTTAAGGCTAGAAATCAGCATTTTAAACCTAAAATTTAATTCATAAGTCTAGAAATCAGTTTATAAGTCTAAAAATCGGTTTATAAATCTAGAAATCAGTTTATAAATCTAGAAATCAGTATATAAATCTAGAAATCATTATTTATAGCTCAAAATTCATTTTTTTTTGTGAAATTCAGAATTACATTTGATTTGTTTTAAGCTTTAACATCAACCCATCCCATTTAACACTAACACTAATTGACAGACATTAAATCAAGAAATGCATAAAATTAATAAAAAAAATATTTTAAATCCTTTTACTTGCCACAAAAACAGGTGAAGTTTATTGCGGTCATTATTCTTCACCTTAATTACCAAAAAATTACATACACATATATTAAAAAAATATGGAATTCCAACCATTTGCTGCAATCACATATGTTTCTGACTTAATTATATAAGAGGCACAAGGACTAACGAACTGTTATCACTTGTTTCAAACATGTCTCCATCATTAACCTTGGACCTATGTCGAATAGGTCAGTATATTTGTAGAGAAAATTAATCAAAAAAAAAAAAAAAAAAAAAACCCAACAAAAAAAAAAATATTTTTTTTTTAAATATAATAATAAAACTCATAATAAAAACTCATAAAACCACCGCTAACAAACAAACAGGAAACGCAATCAACAAAACGTAACTTTAAAGAAAAACAACAAAGTCATTAATACCTCATTAACTCAACCTTGGTATAGCAAACCAGCAATCATTATCGGTCAAAAAATATCATTTTGTAACCGTTTAAACATGTTACAACATTTTGTTTATTCGGATCTTCACAGACAAAAAGGAAATCGCAATACGAGAGAGAGGAAAAAACGTTTCTTGAAAAAACACACAAAACGTCTATTAAAAGACGCTCCAAACTTCTAAAAATAAACGCGCTGCTTCGTAGACACAAACACGAGGAGCAGACAAGTGTTTGGGGTCAAAGTCAATGTCCAAACCCAATTTACATCACTTGACTCAAATTTAATCCCCCGAAAAAAAAAATAATCAAAATATTTCTCCGCGTTACATAAGGACGCGGCAACCCATTAAGAATAGTCCGAAGATGGCTGCCAAAATGCCGTCGCCCTAAAAATAAAAAGTATAAAAATACTTTCGTCCCGTGACGTGACATCCATCCAAATTGTCAGGGACAAGTGACAATGCACTTAAAACGAGCATTCGATCAAAATCAACGCATCGCCACCCACCGACGATGCGCGTGATTCCATGCGGCGCAGCACCGATCTGCTGCGGCATCAAAACCCAATCTCCGTCGAAATTTAAAAAATCCCACAAAACTCCTCTAAAAAAAATCCTAAACATGAAAAAACATTTTTCTAAGTAGGAATAAACGTCATCTCGACTTATAATTAAAATCGTAACATTTTTTTAACCTTCTAATTTAGCATTTACAAAACGAGCATTCAATCAAAATCAACGCATCGCCACTCACCGACGATGCGCGTGATTCCATGCGGCGCAGCGCCGACCTGCTGCGGCATCAAAACCAAATCTCCGTCAAAATTAAAAAATCCCAAAAAAATCCTCTAAAAAAAATCGTAAACATGAAAAAAAAAATTTTCGAAGTAGGATAAACGTCACCTCGACTTATAATTAGAATCGTAACATTTTTCAACCTTCTAATTTAGCATTCAAAAATGTTAACATTGACATTGGTGTCAAGTTTTCCACTCAGGTGCATATTATGATGGGAATAGAAAACAGGTTTGTTTTTTCTTGACAAGGTCAACACAATCAGTCTCTTGGATCCTGACCTTAATACGTGCAAACACTCAATATAGTGCGCTTCCCACCCAAACTTAAACTGAATTCATTTCTCACAAATCAATTTAGTCCTGTGCGGAATTATAAACGCACTAAACTCAATTTATCAATTAGCACAAAGGAGAGGAGAATAACTATATAAAAAGCATCGTGTCTAATGACTCACTGCCCTTTTCATTCATGCGCAAATGGTTGGGCAAGGGCCAAAAAACAGCCCTATGCGATTAAGACGTCAATGGGCCACTTGTAATGGAATATGCACAAGAGGGGTCACGTTTTAACTCGGAATTACGCTATTAATTAGCTATTAAACTCAATTAATACGTCACACATCTCATTATGGGCTTCGGGCTTCGTCCGTGATCGCCGCCCGGTTAAAAATTCGACAAAATTATTTCATTTTTTTTTAATATTTGGTTAAAATATCGCTTGGTTAGCTATTGAAAACTAATATGGCGATAATAAAACAGCTAAATCGTTTAAAAATAATTTATTAAAATTCTTTTGACATTTTAAATTTTTTTTTTAATTTTTTTCTGAATTTGTTAACTTTATTCTGATTTTTTTTTCTGAATTTTTTTTACTTAATTCTGATTTTTTTCTGAATTGTTTTATTTCTTTTTGAGTTTTTAGACTTTTTCAGACTTTCAAAATTTTTCTCGAGCTTTTTTTTGGATTTTTCCGACTTTTCAGACTTTATTTGTAGATTTTTCAGACTTTTCAGATTTTTTTTGTGGATTTTTCAGACTTTTCAGACTTTTTTTTGGATTTTTCAGACTTTCCAGACTTTTTTTTGTGGATTTTTCAGACTTTTCAGACTTTTTCTTTGGATTTTTCAGACTTTTCAGACTTTTTTTTGTGAATTTTTCAGACTTTTCAGACTTTTTTTGGATTTTTCAGACTTTTCAGACTTTTTTTGTGGATTTTTCAGATTTTTCAGATTTTTCAGACTTTTCAGACTTTTTTTTGGATTTTTCAGACTTTTCAGATTTTTTTCAGACTTTTCAGATTTTTTTTCAGACTTTTCAGACTTTTTCGACTTATTTCGGACCTTTATTAAACATTATTTTAAACTTTTTTCAGAGAAATTGAACAAAAGATGCAATTTACTCTAAAGAAAAGAAAATAAATGAATAAAGTAGGTGGAGTTGGTCAGGTTGCGACCTCACAGATACCATTGTATCATTAGCTATATAATGAATCCATCCAAACTTCATTCAGGCCAAGTTCCTGCCAGTTGAAACCAAAACTAGGACACAGTCCCATAAGCAATGATCCGAAAAGTTAAAAATAAAAAAAATAAAATAAAAAAAATAAATAAAAAAAAAAAAACATTAAAAAAAAAATTTAAAAAAAATAAAAAGTAGCGTCCTCGAATGAATAAAAAAGGAAATAACACAAAATAGTTTCATGCTAATCATCCTGCAATGATGACGAAATTGAGGAGAATGGTCGCCAGGCCTTCGCATAAAAATTGCCTCATTGCTTTAGGGATCACGGTCAACATTTTTATTACAAATTAACTTTCCCTCAATGCAACACAAAAAAAAAAAAAAAAAAAACCCAAAAAAAACTCAAAACTTTTATTAAAATAAAATAAAATAAATTTTTTTTTCGGTCTAAAATTTGACCCTTTTCTTGCAATTTAAACGCGCCAACACCAGAATAGTTAAATGCCCCACACCCCTAACCTCTCAATGGGTCCTTTACACGTCCCCCTCACCCCTGCCCTCCCTCGGAGAGTAAGGAAACACGACTCTCCTTTATTCTATTAAATCCCGAATCTCAAACTTCCACCTGGATGAACAAAAACACAAGGAAAAGAAAAAAAAAAAAAAAAAAATATTCAAAAACTAAAAACGCCCTCTGCTTTTAACATAGAAAAAAAATATGTACAAAAGAAGCTCAAATATTCATTGCCAGCCCGCATTAAATATACATCAGGTTTGTGTATGCGGGTTTCCATGTCTTCGAACAGTAAACCCAAAACGAGACCGAGTCGCGTATATAAAATAAAAAGCAAACAACAAAACTCCACCAACACGCCACTTTGTAAACTATAAACCCGCCGATGCGTGCAAGTTCAACAACTCTTCTTTCTATTGACCAAAAATAATAACCACCACCAAAAAAAAAAAAAAAAAAAAAAATTACTTACAAAATTTTACAGTGACCACTGGATACTCCAAAAAAAAAATTTTTCGACTCCCCAAAAAAAAAATTTTTTTTTTTTTTTTTTTTTGTCGAAAAATCCAAAAGGCACTTTGCACAATTTCACAATCTCACGGTCACCACATGTTCGATCCAGTATACAAGACGGTTTAACATCGATTTACGAACGCACGACCACGTGTGGAAAAAATTTTTAAGGCCAAGGCTCGAGGCTCCGTACGCGTCTGTTGCCGACTCGAGACTGGTCGAGGCCCTCAAGGCCCGTATGCGCCGCCGTGTGTTGCTGCGTTCGTGCTTGCTGCTGGTGCCGAACTCTCCAGCTGCTTGGCATTCACACTCGAGTTGGCCGCTGCTCGCTTGGGCCTGACCCATTTTCCAACCAAGCATGGCCACTGACGTACCTTCCGGCCACAAAAATTCTATTCCACCACATTTATTTATCTTTTTTTTTTCTTTTTTCAACTTGCTCCCCTCTTACTAATTCCTTGGCCTCGAAAATGTGCTTGGGTGACCAACAACTCGCTTTTCTAATTTTTTTTTTTTTTTTTTTTTTTTTTTTGGGGGGGGGGGAGGTGTTTGTAATTACTTTTTTCCAATTAAAATCCCATTTAGTTTAATTATTTCAAGGTTGGGAATTTTTTATGCTAAATAATGACCGAAAAGTTATTTTTTTTTAATAAATACGAAATAATAATTAGTTTTTAATGTGCGTATAATAGTCAAAATTGATTTATTTAACGTAAAATCAAATTAAAACTAAAAAAATCAAAAATCACGTTTAAAACTGTAGAAAAATGTTAAAGTAGTGTAAAAACACGTTAAAATAGTGTAAAATCACGTTAAAAATAGTGTAAAAACCGTTAAAATAGTGTAAAAACACGTTAAAATAGTGAAAAATTACATTAAAATAGTGTAAAATCACGTTAAAATAGTGTAAAATCACGTTAAAATAGTGTAAAATCACGTTAAAATAGTGTGTAAACACGTAAAAGTGTAAAAACGCGTTATAAAGTGTAAAATACGTCAAAATGTGTAAAAACACGTTGAAATGCGTAAAAACACGTTAAAATGTGTAAAAACATGTCAAAATATGTAAAAGCACGTTAAAATGTGTAAAAACATGTTAAAATGTGTAAAAGCACGTTAAAATGTGTAAAAACATCTTAAAAAGTGCATAAACACGCTAAAAAGTGCATAAACCTGCTAAAAAGTGTAAAAACGCCTTAAAACGGTGTAAAAACATGTTAAAATACTGTAAAACCACTTTAAAAAACTGTACAACCACTTTAAAAACTGTATAACCACGTTAAAATAGCGTAAAAACACGTTTAATTCAAAAAAACAATCAATAAATCAATTTTTTTTCAATATTTTAATCTAAAAAAATAAATAAATAAATAAATAAATCAAAACAATAAATCAATCCATCCATTTGTTTCATTTCCTCACCCAAACTTCCAACTTCATCCCCCCAAAAACATCAAACATCCCATCATCCCATCACCACACTACAAGTCCCGCCCTCTATTGCCAACCACCACAACTCGCATTACATAAAAAAAACCCAACAACCAAAAAAAAAAAAAAAAATCCACCAACTCCAACCGAATGACATTTCAAGCTCAAAGATCACGGGTTCACTGACTACCAACCATTTTCGGCCTCCATCCTTCAATAGCACATTTCATTGCACATAAAAGCGAGACACCAACTCACAATCAAACCCATTTAACCCAATCAAAATTATTCACCATTTGGACGCTACGCAGACACTTCTCAAGTATTCAACCATTCACAACCCCATAAAACATTTCCCCATTCCAGCACTCCACTTAAGAGGGGGGAAGAAAAAAAAAAAAAAAAAAAAAAAAAGGGCCACATCTTTATTAACCCACAAAAACTCATTATTTTTTTTTTATTCCCCAACCCCACCTTCCTGATTCCCACTTCCGGGATTGGTACCCGTGGACACCCATCGCGCCAAGAGGTTACTCACCCCAAACAACCAACACCCCGCGTTCACTGTGTCAAGGTTAACTCAAAGCCCCCACTTGGCAACCCCCATCATTAAAAGTCAACAGGATGTGAACCCCTGACCTATCTAATCGTCCTTCCCGCCTCCTCAGGCGCGAGTACCCCTGTCAATTTTATTGCTTCCAACACAATTGAATACAATGACGACATGGCCCGCAAAGATAATGAACAATGAGTGGTGGTGGATATCCATAAACAAACCCCTGCTGCTTCGGCAGCGCTGCACGCCCTCTATTGGTAACGAAACGGTTTGAAAAATTAATTTTAAACTGTCTGACCCGGAATCGCGTTGCATTGTTTCCCTACGATCATGCTGGCGCTACGTATCGATAAAACTATCGCCCGCACGGTGCGCAATGTAAATTTGTTTTAAATTTTTTTTTAACAAAACTGGATGTTGTGACAGAAAATGGTTGTGGTTCAGTGATGTTTTAACTTTTTTATGGGCCCTACGCCAAAGGTATTTTACGAGTCCCCATGCCAAATGTATTTTACGGGCCCCACGCCAAACGTATTTTACAGGCCCCCTTTACAAATGTGTTTTATGAGCTCCCATGCCAAATGTATTTTAGGGGCCCCCTTCACAGATGTATTTTACGAGACCAACGCCAAATGTATTTTACGGGCCCCCTTCACAAATGTATTTTACGAGACCAACGCCAAATGTATTTTATGGGCCCCACGCTAATTTTCTTTTACGGGCCCTTTTTTAAATAATAGAATTTTTGTATAATTAACCGAAGAATATGGGTCCCAGACGAAAGAGCCAACAATTGCAGTAAATCTGGTCAATGGCTGGTTAAATCCCTTATAAATCTCTAAATCTTTAAATCACACATTTGATCTCTAAAATACACATCAAATCTCAAAATCACACATTAAATCTCAAAATCACACATTAAATCTCAAAATCACACATTAAATCTCAAAATCACACATTAAATTTCAAAATCACACATTAAATCTCAAAATAAATCCGTATATCTTAAAATAAATCCATAAATCTTAAAATAAATCCATAAATTCCAAATAAATCAACAAATCTTCCAAATCTATAAATCCATAAATCTTTTTAAATCTAATGATTTATAAATCTCATAGATGAAAATTTCTAATTTCAGCCCCCTCGGTCCCACACCTAATCAACCCTATCGTTTCGGGCCCCTAGTAAATTCCGGACCCTAAGCGATAAAACCCCATTGTTGCGATCACTTCCAAAAATTGTCAATGCGTTTTTTTCTAATTTTTATTTTACTTTATTGGTTTATTTCGCAAACTTTTAGCTTTGATGTTGTTCGAGTCAAAGGTGCTACCAATTGACTTTTTAACCTGGCAGGGTGCGGCTGTTATGCGGGGGCGTGGTCGACAGATGATTGAAGTAGGCAAAGCGCGCAGTGTTATGCCGAGTAAGAATTATTTCATATATTCATACATACATACAAAACACTTAAAATTTGCATCCATCGAACGGTTATGACTGCAATAAGCTATGAGAACAAAAAAAAATTGTTCGCATTTGAAGTTCAGTCTCACGGTTATTTTATATCTCTGATTTTTTCCTGTCTTATTAACACAATCTTGACCTACTTTCCCTTCGAGCAAAAAGAAGCTGCTGCTTTACAAGGCCAATGATGATGAAAATTGAAATGTCTATTTATTTAGTGCAGGTCAATTGAGAAAAACCAAAATAATTTTTAAAAATTTAAAAAATTTTAATCTAAATTTTAAAATTCTATTTTAAAAAAAAACAAAAATTTATTGCAAAGGTTAATATTTGTCATTTGAAGATCCCAAATGTTAATTTTCCAAATATAAAAAAAAAAAAAAAAAATGAAAGTAAATGTCATGTATATCCATTTAATTGACTTTTATCCTCACGGGATTAAAAGATGATTAGTTGATGTTCCGTCGTAGCGAGTCATCGACATTACCAAAAAACAAATTAATAATTTTTTTTTTAAATTAAATAGAAAAATAATGACATTACCAAAAAAACATATTAATAATTTTTTTTTAAATTAAATAGAAAAATAATTTTTTTTTAAATTAAATAGAAAAATAATTTTTTTTTAAATTAAATAGAAAAATAATTTTTTTAAATTAAACAGAAAAATAATTTTTTTAAATTAAACAGAAAAATAATTTTTTTTAATTAAATAAAAAAAAATAATTTTTTTTAAATTAAATAGAAAAAAAATTTTTTTTTAAATTAAATAGAAAAAATTTTTTTTTTTTAAATTAAGAAAAAAAGTATTTATTTACACCTGGCCGCGTTTCCGTGACTCATTAAACTCATTTTGCCATAAAGCATTAAAAAAATTACTATGTGTGTACAGAAAATGTGTAAACTTGACCTGAATGAGCACTGGATTCCCTTTCTCAACCAATCGAGCCAGTTTGCCATTCCACATCCCGCTTCGGGATTTAGGTTAAGTTCATCAACATTGAATTATTATTACTCGAAACTTTAATAAATTCATTACGCACATACTTTCCCTGTCGCAGGGCGCCCATACAACAAAAAAAATTAAATACGTTTCTCCAACTTCACAACTCCCTTTTTCGTGACCCCTATGACCACAACAAAAAAAAATATACAACTCGACTCTTTCTTCTCACACTATTTCATCATTTCTAACACACACCTCCCCCACCAAATTAAAAAAAATAAAAAATAAAAAAAAATAAAAATCCTAAATCATATTATATAACATTCCCCGCTCGTGAGATAAATTTAATCACCCATTCACCTACTACTCTTAAATGTCAAGGGCAATTGTGGCCATTTCTAGCATTTATTGTTTCCCATAGGAATAACATGGGGAAAATGTTGCTATCAATTATCCACCCATTTTGGTCATTTTTTGGTCGCTATTTCAATTTTTTTGAGTTTTTATTACTGAAATTGATGCAAAATTGTGCTATTTTTCTCATAGAACCTCGAAAAATTGATCATTTTTAAAGAAAATTTCAATATTTCATTGGCTGGTTTTAATTGCAACGCTATCTCATCTGTCTTGAGAAATGTCCTTGAAAAAGTTAACCAATCTTCATCAGTTTAGAAAGGGTCAACGTATCCTATAAGCCTCGTCTTATCACAAGGAATTAAATGGGTAATCGAACTCTTATGTCATCAATTACTTAGAAAAATAAAAAAAAATATTTAAAAAAATTCTATTTTTGTCTCAAATACATTACAAATTCAACATAAGAGATCAATAATGAATTGTCTCATCAGAGGGCGTTGGCTATCTCTTGCAGCTACAAGGATCTTGGCGCACAAAAAAAAAAATAGTAACAGTAACGGTACTACCAACAAAAATTTCATCGAGTAACGGTTGCAACAGGTATTTTACTTATGTCAAACTCCCATTGGTTATTGACCTTTTCGCAGCCATTACGTAATGTACTTCAAAAATGATAATCTGCCACAAGATGACGTTGATAAAAAAAATAGCGACGAACCAGTTAGTCTTTTGGACCTAATGGACTCAGTTTCCATATATTTCACACATTTTGTTTATTTAGGAATGTTTCAATTTTCTCTCTAGCCATGGGGATTAGCATTCAGCAACACGATTTCATTTATCTCAACTGCGCAATCGCAATCCCAACACACCTGCGCACTTCACGCGATGACATAGCAAAAAAAGATGAAACATCGCGTCAATTCTTTTTCAAACTTAAATCTCCTTGTTTCTTGTCAAATAAATTCCAGCTTATACCCCAAAAACCGGAAAATACACAAATTGAAATGTAGTTTGAAGTGTTAGCAACAACAATACACAGGTTGCGCGGCGAACACACGTCTACGAAATGGAGAAATGCGAATAAAAACAATTCGAGATGGTCGCCATTTGCATTTCAGTCTGTGACGTAAATGCAATGAAAATAGTGGAAAATTACCAGATTGGCGTAAGCTCCGTTAGATTTATGAGTTTTCCACTACAATTATAAGCATAACGGGAGTTTTTACAATGGAAAAATATCTGCCGTAAAAAGTGTGTACTAACGAAATCCACAACCGAAAAACTCCACTTACCTTTGTGATGTCAAATCGTTTTATATTTCCAATGATGAACAGTTTTCAAAACCTAAAAAAAAAAAAAAATACAAAACAACTAAAATTAATTTAAAAATTAAACATTTGCCAGCCAATTTTAACTCTATCCAATAATTTATTGACCATTTCATTGCAAATTCTCTTTACAGAAAAACAAACACAAAAATTGAATTAAACCCAAAAAAATCCAAAAAAAAAAAAAAAAAAAAATCCTTTTATTTATAAATACCTGCATAAATATTTACCCCAACTCCAGCAAATTCCCATTTATTATTTACCCAGTCAAATAAAAAAATAAAAAATTCTTTAATTTATAAATACCTGCATAAATATTTACCCCAACTCCAGCAAATTCTCATTTATTATTTACCAAATCAAATAAAAAAAAAAAATCCCTAAAAACAAACTTTTATTTTTATCAAATTACAAATTCCAAAAAAAAAAATAAAAATAAAAATAAATATATATAAAAAAAAAAATTGCAACTTGGTTTCACCAAGCAGAAAATGCATATCTAATCAATTTCTTCATTTAAAACCTCCCCAAGTGTAAAACTCCCCAAAAAAAAAAAAATAAAACAAAATAAACAACAACATCATTACATGAATTTACATTCATCTCCATAGTTACCAACAAGTTTTCCCAACTTAATCTTTCACGGAAAACTTGAAAGCAGCTTAACTTTCATCAACTTGTTGGAAAATCTCGAGCTAAACTAAATCCTCCATTCACGCGTGACAAATAAACAAGAAAAACTTCTAAGCAGGGACAACCAATGACCCCCCCTTGTAAAATGTAGCCATTTTTGTGAGTAATCCACTTGACAAATAAATTTTGTCACAAGTTCCTGATTTATTACGGACGAAGTGAACATAAAAGAGATAAAGCAAGAGAAAAGGGAGAAAAAGTAACAAGTGGCAAGCAAAAGTCAAATTTATTTGCTAGCGAGCCACTTTGCACTGACACAAATTTACAATTTCACTAGGAAATTGTGCAGATATATAGACTGCGGGTCTGCACATCATCTCTCTTGGTGGAATTTCTGCTTTAAGTTTTATTGCTCAGAGAGTTCTTTGAGGAAAACAAAGAGTTGACTTCATTTTGGGTTTTGAGATTAAGAAGGGGGAAATTAGTTGTGTATGTTTTGGGGAATGAAAAAAAAAAAATTGTTTATTTTTTGGAAAGAGAGGAAATGTGTTGTGTTTTTGTTGCGTAAGGAGAATAAAATATTGGGTTTGGGTTTTATGTTTGTGTGTTTTACTGTTTTTAAGTGAAATGTTTGGAGACTGAGCAGAAGAGAGATAAATTGGAAGTGACGGCTGTTAGGGATTAAGGATTAATTTGCGTTTAGTCATTAAAATAAAATGAATCGAGAGATTAAGATTAAAATTTAGGCTTAAATTAATTAATTTAGACTAGACAATCCGAAAAAATTTAGAATTTAGACCAAAACATCTGAAAAAATTAGAATTTAGACCAAAAAAATCTGAACAAATTTAGAATTCAGGCCAAAACGTGTGAAACTAAGAAAATTTAGACCGAAATTTGTGAAAACTAAAAAAAAATTTAGACCAAAGCATGTGAAAACTAAAAAAAAATTTTAGACCAAAGCATGTGAAAACCAATAAAATTTAGACGAATATGTACAAATTCAAACCAAGGCATGTGAAACCTAAATAAATTAGAACAAAACATGTGAAATCTAAAAAAATATAGACCAAAACATGTGAAATCTAAAAAAATTAGACCAATATGTATAAATTTAAACGAGCACATGTACAAACTAAGAGAATTTAGATCAAAACATCGAAAAAGTACCAAAATTTAGACTTATATGTAAGAGTTTAGACCAATAAGTACAAATTTAGACCAATAAGTACAAATTTAGACCAATAAGTACAAATTTAGACCAATAAGTACAAATTTAGACCAATATGTAATAGTTTAGACAATAAGTACAAATTTAGACCAATATGTACAAATTTAGACCAATACATACAAATTTAAACCAAAACATCTAAAAACATTCAAAATCTAGACCATAACACACAAATTTAGATCAAATTATTCAAAACCAATCCAAAATCAGCCTAAAACATCAAAATTTAGACCTAAAAATAAAAAAAATCACACAAAACTACCCCAAATTACCTCCAATTACATTAACACAAACCCATTCCCCCCAAAAAAAAACCAAAAACCAAATTTTAAAAACCCAAATAAATAAATCACCCAATAAAAAAAATCCTCCAACAACCCACTCTAATCCACAATTCAATTTAATCCCATCCCAAACCATCAATCATCCCCAAAAACTCCAAACAAAAAATTAAAAAAAAAAAAAAAATTTTTAAAAAATTAAAAAAAAATTCCACCAACTCCCAACCCAAGTTGAATAACCCAAACCCAAAATATTTACAAAACCAAAACACTCACCCCGACATTCCCCACCCAAGCCGCAAAAAGGGAGACCTCTACCACCACGTTCCCAAATGGAGGTCACGGCCTACCTGCATGCTCTATTGAAGTACAACGCTCAGTGTGGCCACTCAGATGACATTGACCTTACGCAACCCCGTGACACCATTCCATCGGATGGCCGCGATCTTGGGGAAAAAACAACAGATACGGAACGGGCGGCCATTGCTCTATTGACCCGTTGCTCATTGGCCGCCTGACCCACTGGCCACACAATTTCCTTTCATGTATTTCTTAACATTATCTTATTTAAACACACTACACATTTTTTTTTAATCCAATTTATTAACAACAGTAGCAGCAACAACAACAACAGGAAAAAATGTTACATTCATGAAAATTGGACTCGGGACTCGGGAGAGAGAAAAAATTGTTTCGTCTCGCGGTTAAATGGAGCATGATGCCGTCTGCAGTTTCTCTTGTAGAATAATAAAGAAAAAAAAAAAAAGCTTAACATACAAACCCAGTCAGGGAGTCACAACCAGACGTGAAAAAACAGAAAAAAAAATTTTTTAAAAAATAAAAATAAAATAAAAATGTGTCCTTCAACTTATACTTTCCTTTCGGTTTCGACTTTCGAGTTTAGTCGATTTGAGGAGGAAAAAGGAAAATTTTTATTTTATTTTTTTATTTTTTGATGTTTTTGATCGAGGATTTCTGGGTTTATTTTAGTTTGGTCGGTCATTTTGGTTTTTTTTTTTAATTGAATGGGATGTTTAGTGGAAATTTGGGAGCAATAACCGTAAATAAAAAAAGAAATAAAAAAAGTGTTCTTTGTAAACAAGAATCAAGTTCGGTCGTTTCTATCTTCGTCTTTCGCTCCGAGGTTTAGCCAACGCCCTAAATTCTAATTTGTAAAATAAATTCCTTCTGGATTCGGATTTTTTTGGATCGAGAGAGCCACCATATTGATTGGGTTTATCAATGTTATGATTATTATTTATTACGAATATTTTCACTGAAAATTCAGTTTCCACCGATGTTTTTGCATGTTTTCGATCGAAAACAAACAATTTTTGAATGATTTTGATTGAAAACGAACAATTTTTGAAAGATTTTGATTGAAAACGAACAATTTTTGAATGATTTTGATTGAAAACAAACAATTTTTGAATGATTTTGATTGAAAACGAACAATTTTTGAACGATTTTAATCGAAAACGAACAATTTTTAAACGATTTTGATCTAAAACGAACAATTTTTGCACTTTTTTTTTATCTAAAACAAACAATTTTAACATCAAATAAATCAATTTTTGTCTTAAAATGTCAATATTTCCACAAAGTATCATTCATTACACTTAAAAACACCATCTTAACACCTTTAAATAACATTTTTATAGCGACACCATTCTGTATTTTGTATGCGGGTCTCTGTTAGCATACGGGGATAATCTCAATTTTGTAATTAGAACGCGCGTGTTCTATGAAATTTTACAGAAATAAATCAAGTCGCATTTTCGTTGAAAATAGCTTCGGCCTATTTACCAATATAAAAAAAAAAAAAAAAAACATTAATTATTTTAGCTTCCAATGTCGACATAATGCCATTTGCAACAATCCCTTTTGCTAATTAATCCCCGAAAACAAAACATTTCTACATCAACTTCACAAAAAAAAAAAAAAAAAAAAAAAAAAAAAAAAATGGTCGACTTTCTTAATTTTTTTTCGAAAGAAAAAAAAAAAAAACCTATAAACAAGCTCTGATATCATAAAAGTGTTGGTTTTATAGCCATATGTAAAAAAAAAAAAAAAAATTTACAGTTCTTAGAATGGTTCAGTTGTGCCTTAATGTGAATATTAAGTGACTCCGGACATATTTAAACAAACCAGGCCACGCAAACCGTGCAAAATTGAAAATAAGCAAAAGACGAATTTTTGATTTATTAGATCCAATTAAGGAGATCTCAAATCAAGTTTTCTTTTTAAATTGACTTTGAAAGATAATTTCTTTAAATAAAAAAATAAAAATAAAAAAATAAAAAAAATAAAAAAAAAACACTCAAATAAGGTCATCATGTTGAGTTAAAGGCCATTCAACAAATTATAGCCAGATATATGTTTATGGCCCAAGTTTACTATTCACGAACCGCAGACCAGTGACCCCAAGTAAACCGAAAGTGATCATTAATTTATATCATCAGAGAAAACAGGAAAAACAAGTCCCATAATCTGTCAATTCCTTCCTTTAATTAACAACTTCACTCAAACCCCCAAAAACCACTCCTTTTCAAGGTCAAAAATCAAAATCATTTAAAATAAGTTACAACTTGCGCAACAGTTCAGGATATTTGGTCCGTTGAATTAACATGTGTTTGTCATCAACGGCCTTAACCCTTGTACCCCCCCATAATAAGATTTTTTTTTCCACTCACATTTCACAGAATATCTAATATTTTTTTTTTTTTTTTTTTAATTTAAAAAAAAAAAAAAAAAAAAAAAAAAAAAAAAAAACACGTGACTTTTATGAAGGCCTGTAATCCCCAGATCTACGAAAATGCCAAACGCATTAATAAATAACCCGTAATCTGACTAATATTCAATATAAAAGCAACACTTTACTCGCATAAACGCAAGAACAAGTGCTTTATTAGTCCATCCGAGCCTTGGACCGGTCAAGTAATAAATCAACCAGTCATAAAATGTCACCAAAAACCAGATTATAACTAAGGGCCCATTATTTCAGATTTTTTTTCCTGAATAACACCTCATTCTTCCACAACAGGTGCACTGTTTACGACTTTCGACATTTTTCTTGTTTCTTACGAAATGATTACAGGCACAGAGCGACAGACATCTTTACCGCACGACTACAATTTTGATCCGATTTATTATTAGTTACATTACAATAGTAAATATACACATAACAATAATCATTAAAGTTGCGTTCGGATCAGATAATTCGGATCGGATTGCCGAAAAATCCTAAATCCGATCCGAATTATTCGGCCATTTTTCAAAGACCACAAACATCAAAAACATAGAAAATTTGGTCGTATTTTAACAAAAACGTGATAAGTTTATTCGTTTTTGGTCAAAAACTTGCAAAAATTGTTCGTTTTTGGTCAAAAACTTGCAAAAATTGTTCGTTTTTGGTCAAAAACTTGCAAAATTTGTTCGTTTTTGGTCAAAAACTTGCAATATTTGTTCGTTTTTGGTCAAAAACTTGCAAAATTTGTTCGTTTTTGGTCAAAAACTTGCAAAATTTATTCGTTTTTGGTCAAAAACTTGCAAAATTTGTTCGTTTTTTAGTGTAAAATATACGTTTCGTGTTCGTAAATTTTTATTTGTGTATCGATACGTAAACGTGTCGATACACAAATAAAAAAAAAATTTCTATCCGAAATCCGCTGATCGGATCGGATAGAAACGGTTCGGATCTGATTATCCAATTGTCCCATCCGATCCTAACGCAACCTTAACATCCAAAACTCCTTTAATAAACCATCAATAATTCTAATTCGCGATCAAAACAAGTCCCACGCGCAAGACCTTGAATATCCATCCCACCCTAACCCTTTAACTCCAGCCAAGGCCTCGCAGCTTTTTCCTCGGAAGAAATCACAGGACGCCCATCCCTTCGAGCCCTTGAGCTGCAGATGCAGCCGAGTCACAAACAGCCAATCCCCAGTCCCCAACCCGTGCACGGCCTCCACCACCACAATTTCACCCGATTGGTCCATTAAAAGGCCCCGGACAAATCGTTCCCAGGTGGAAAGAAGCATCGAACATCTCGGGTAATAAAATAGCTTCGGGTCGAGATTATTATCTACATCGAAATGAAATAAAAAGAAAACGTGTTTTGTTAGAAATAATAGTGAATATTTTCTTGTACATTTACAACAACAAAAAAAAAATAATAATAAAAAAAAAAAATGGAGGCAAGATTGATTTCTTTTCATGTCAAGTTGCACGTGGTGGTAAACAAAAAGCTTCGCGAGCTATGTCCTCGTAACCTTCAGAGAACCTCAGGATCGGCTTATCAAGTTTGAATTTAAACGTGCGTCGCTCATTTTGTCGATACCGGTTCTAAGAATATTTTTTTTTCCGAGATAAGATATCTCTGGATACCGCGTACATCCCGAAGAGTAAAAATGTTTTTTCTTTCGTCCTCGTGTTTTGCAGATTGAAATATATTGGTGATTACGACACTTATTCAGTCAGCAACAAAATGGCGACTTAAACATTAACGACGTTCGATGCAAAATTTTGCAAAATCTTACGATTGTTTTTGGAGACTTCAATAATAATTGATTTTGCGATTAATGCAGAACGACAAAATTGCCAAACCATACCTAGAATCTAGGACTAGGTACAATGAAACCCCCTATGGAGAGATTTCATTAATAGGACGATTATCACGTGACTCAACAATCGACCAATCTCGTGAATAATCAAACAATGATACCAGTGTTCATAATTGCACCAGGAGTTTTTCAGCTTTTGGTTGATCGTTCGGAACACGCCAGTCACGTGATATCCCAAGAACCGCGCGTGATTATAGACGGGGGTTCAGTATAATGTGTGTTTGCGCGATTCATAAAAACTCGTAAAATCACGGATGGAACTTGGCATCGATGTGTAGTACCAGACACAAACAAGCTGGAAAAAGGCTGCAAATGTCAAAATTCCCAGTACTATTAAGATTTCTCGGTATCTTTCTGTGTCACTAGGCAACTGTGAAATACTATATCCTGCAGCATCCCCTGGTTCAAATGACACTAGACACAATTACAGCAAGACCCGAATCCATTCATGATTTGCCAACATCGAAAAATAACAACTTTGATTGCTGTTTGTGCTAAAAATTGATATAATTGATCAATCAGAACCAATTTTGTTTCAATTTCAAATTTTTTTTTTTTTTTTTTTTTTTTATTAATTATAATATTTACTCGATTCTATATATATATATTATATTTTGATAATAAAATAAAAATAATTTTTTTTTTTTTTTTTTTTTTTGTTGTACAGAAACTCATACTTCACATGTTCCCAGGATCACGATTGCAAAGTCTCACGCGCGCCATAAACAACCGTTTGCTGAACTACTCTTCGTCCTAGCGCTCTGTAATTGCCAAAATTCACACTCGGAGTAAAGCGAACATGCATCAAGAGCTTTATAATCAAGCGCTTCATCATAAACGGACTCGCAACTCCTCCGAATGCATCAGTGACATTCCGGCGAAGGACACAAAGCCGAAACTCAACACAATGCAATTCCCCACGGGGTGCCAAAAACACCTACACCACGATCCAGACTGCGACCTCCCGTGTCAAAAGCTCACAGCGTGTTTCTATAAACCTAGAAAATAAGCTACTAAATTGCCAAATCGGCATCGTAAAAAAACTTTTTATGCTATTTCCCACTTCCCACTTCGGGTGGTTTTGCTCGCGCCAAAGACTTACATCGCTTTTTGGCGTCTCCATAAACGCCAAAAACAAAAGACTAAAAAAAAACATCGCTTTTATTAATCCATTTAATTTTACGATTGTGCAATTTTTTTGTAATTTTGTTTGTCATGTTGTATCTGTTCCGCCATTCATTATTCATAATTACTAAAGTGCAACAGAGTGAAAATACAAAATCCCAAATTGTCTATGCGGTAGTTTTTGCGATTTTGACGAGCTGTTTTGAGGCTTGTCAAACCATAGACATATATTAGATGGACTGCGAACTCGTGAATTGTGGGTAAGAGGCTAGCAGCTAGAGGAAGTCATG
>JAQFXT010001156.1:0-20363 GCA_034683725.1 Strigamia crassipes | reverse complement strand
GATTTTAGAGATTTGTAAGATTTTAGAGATTTGTAAGATTTTAGAGATTTGTAAGATTTTAGAGATTTGTAAGATTTGTAAGATTTGCTGTGGATTTGAAGATTTCAGGCAGATTTCTCTATAGATTCTGCATGATTTTGCTGCAATTTCTGCAACAATTTTTAAGACTATGGATTTCATGGATTTCACGGATTTTAGAGATTTATAAGATTTGGAAATTTCACGCAGATTTATCTATAGATTTTGCTTGATTTTAGCTAGAATTTCTGCAACAATTTATAAGAATTTCATAAATTTCTAAGATTTCGTGGATTTTAAAATCCAAAATCTTTAACCTGTACAAGATTCTCAGCATTGCCTACCCCCTTGGATACGACCGTTCTGGATGCTGGTTGCTGGGTCCAGAAAACTTGCTGAACCATGCCACATCCCTTTGTTCCGCCTATTGGTCCACACACCACTTCCGGGATTGCAGCTCCGCCTGGAGAGACACAACTCCCAAGAGCCATCCTATGGGTGTGGCAGTGACCTCTGGGTCCAGTGAAGGGGTGACCGGCCCTGGGCAATATAACAGTTGCTTGCTGTTGACTCTGATGTTTATCTCATTACATCTGGTGAAACGGATGACACACCTCATTTTTCACTTTCAAAATCAGCCCCATCTCGTAAAACCATTTTGTAAAAGAAATGACGCCATGTTGTGAACACTGCAAATTATTCGATTTTTGTAATCGGAGTCCAAGTCCCCAAAGCTTGAACTTCGTTACAACGAACTTTTTGTTATAACGAATTTTTGTTATAGCGAATTTTTGTTATAACGAATTTTTGTTATAACGAATTTTTTTTTGAAGACAGCGAGCACCATGTTAAAACATTTCGATATAACAAATTTTGATATTACGAATTATTCGTTATAAAGAACAAGTTTTTATGAATAAATACTCTTTTTCGTGATAAAAATAAATTTGTTTTCTGTACTGATTTCTCGGTAAACAAAAATTACAAATTTGATTCCCACGACTCTTCTCAAGCGCTGGATAATAAACTTTATTTTTGTAAAAGAAACTGTTCAATAAATTCATTTTGATCCGCTTCAACTCTCAATAGAGATTCATATTGCTTCTGTAATCTAGAGAGGGGATTAAACAAAGTCAAATTACAAACAGATTTATAAAAATCGCAGTATTATAAATGCCTTTCCAACTGCATTCTTTTCTCCGTGATCAAAGCCAGCAGTTGTTGCTGATTAGCTTCTTTTTGCTTGGTCATTGAATTCAATAAATTCCGACTGCCAAGCCCCTGAAATAGAAATAAAATGTACGTTAGTTAATTTAATTCTTTACTATATGATTAACAAACCTTCATTCGCTCCTTGTCCACCTTTTCACCCAATTGGTCCACAATATCGATGAATTTATCAGACTTCTTTTGAAACTCAGATATCTCTATTCAACAAAACAAACAAACTTTTTCTTTCAGCTTGATGGCCTTGTTTGCGTTGCCACGACAACCGCATATCAACAAAACAAATTTTACGTAATAAAAGCATTTAAAACACATTTAAAAACGTACGATCAACAAATTCCTTGCAATCATCCCTTAATTCAACCGTTTGTTGAGAAACATCAGGTTCTAACACTCGAATCTTATTCAATTCGTCGAAATACAAGCCAGCTTTCTTCAACGACTCCACCATTTTACGGCGGTTATTACTTCTACCCCGACAGATGTCACTGCAGCCAAAACATGATTACAGTTTATCCATCCGGATCTGCGCCGTGATTGGTTGAAACAGCTATTACATAGTCCACTGATTCTGACGTGTCTAGTATTATGCGAGCCTTCTTCAGCTTTATGATTAAATCATGAAAATATGTTTAAGGGTGCTCGGGGAAAATCCCGCTTGTCCCCGGCACCTTTCTTTTATTCGGGACCTTGGCTCTAACGCTATATTGTATAATGGAATTTGAATTTCCAGCCACCAAAGCCAATAGTGCAACCTATGGTACATTGCGAGCATTTTCTTTTGTATGAGTCACTGGGGTCGCGCTGAGTGGGGCCGTGCAATACGATCCCCATTGAGCCAGGGTTCACGGCGGTTCACCTGGACCTTTTGCTGGACTTCTTTTACCTTAAGTAAATTAATATAACGGTCCAATGTGTTAGCTTGGCTCTACTGATCCCAAAATCCGATAGCAAATGTCTGGAAAATCCGAAAAATTTTAAACAAAAATTGAAAACTTACAAAAACCACCAAAAATTAACAAAAATAAACAGAATTCAACAAAAACAATTAAAGCAATCAAAAAATCAACAAAAACAATAAAAAATAAATAAAAAATAAAAAAACAATTAAAATATCAACAAAAACAATCAAAATATCAACAAAAACAATCAAAATATCAACAAAAACAATCAAAATATTAACAAAAACAATCAAAATATCAACAAAAACAATGAAAATATCAATAAAAACAATCAAAATATCAACACAAACAATCAAAATATCAACAAAAACAATCAAAGTATCAACAAAAATAATCAAAATATCAACAAAAACAATAAAAAATAAATAAAAATTTAAAAACAATAAAAATATCAACAAAAAAAATCAAAGTTTCAACAAAAATAATCAAAATATCAACAAAAACAATTAAATTAAAAAATCAACTAAAACAATAAAAAAATCAAAAAAAATAATAAAAAAAATCAACAAAAATAATTTAAAAAAATCAACAAAATTAATAAAAAAAAATCAACAAAAACAATAAAAAAAAATTAACAAAAACAATCAAACAAAATCAACAAAAACAATCAAACAAAATCAACAAAAACAATCAAACAAAATCAACAAAAACAATCAAACAATCAAGCAATCAAAAAAGCCAACGAAAATCAACAAAAATCAACAGAACTCAACAAAACCAATCAAAAAGTCAACAAAAACAATCAAAAAATTAACAAAAACAATCAAAAACAAATGCAGAAATGCATGAATTCTGCAATAATCAAACTGATTTAAACAACAATTGCCAAAATTTCCTTTTGGAATTTTCAATTTCGCATTCTGCATATTTAATGAGTGAATTGTGAAAGTGATTCTTTTCACCATTTCTAGCACCTCTTTTCAGCCCGAAATTTCGAACAAAAATAAAAACTTAACGGTCAAAAGCAGCTGCAAATGTACAATAGCAACAAACAGCTGATTGGGGTGGTGAAGAACTAGTGGGAGGTGAGGGTAGAGGGGGAGCAATTAGAGCTATGCTCCAGCTCCAATCCAATAGCTCCCCCCACACACCCCCATCTTTTTCCCCAGCACCAAACTCCCCATCTCCACATCTGGGGACAAGAGTGAAGGACTCAGATTGGAGGATGGCATCAAACCTTACCCCTCCCTACCCCTCCCCTTTACTCCATATGGGGACTGACTGCATGTCTCAGTTTTCCGTCTGTTTTTGCTTCTGCTGCAGTCCACTCTTGTGTCTCCAATTGGTCCATGCAATTTTTGTAAGTTTTGAATCTTATAGTCATTTATTACACAGTTTATTGTCATTGTTTTGTGAAATTAGAGTTTAAATTTGTTATTTTTGTGGGGGGAAGTTGTTTTTGGGAAAAGTGGTGATGGTCAGTTTGTGGTCAGTGATTTGTGGATTAATTTTTTGGATTTTTTTTTTGGGGGGGGTTAAGCAAAATCATTTTTGTGTTTAAATTGCATCGAAGTTTTTTGTGGGAAACTTTGAATTTGGGTTTGAATTTTTGGGAGTGTTGTAAAACCATTCAACCAACAGGAAACTCATAATCTGCCCGTCTTGTGTGATGGTCACAGATGTCCAACACATTTGCCCAAACTGGACAATTGGGAATTCCATTGGGTGAAAGTAAAAAAAATAAATAATAAGTTGCACATTTAGAATTTTAACTATAAATATAAAATAACCAACAACAAATTTTATAAAAATAAAAATATTTATTGATGACATTGTGGACGTTTTAATAAATTATTATATTTTCTTAATGTATAAATCTTTATCCCGCTATTAAACGATTAATCCGTCTCGAGTGTTGTTATTCTAGACACCAGATGACACAGCTGTTGCACAGTTCACGGCTACGCATCACGTGATATTTATATTTCAATATAACACGATTCAGTCGACAGATGCATTCAAAGTTTATATGGTTTAAAAACGTGAATAACTATGAGATTATTTCCTTTTTGTGTCTATTTATAGTTTAGTTTTTATTCCGATTTGTATAATAATATATATATAAAAGAACTACGCGTTGTTCTACCCCTTTACGTAGCACCGATACGACTTAACTCGACTATGACATAAGCGACGAGAGTAATTACCCACAATTCCTCACGCAGGAGGAAATATACTCTCTCGAAACCAGAAGTCATCAAAAATAATTAATGTCTGAAGATAAAAATTAAACGCGAGTCGGAAGTTAAAAAATCTGTGACTCGTAAAACGTCCACTGCGTTGACCCGATTTGCTCCACGTAATACGAGAAACGCACAAAAAAATAAAAAAAAAAAAATAAAACCAAAAATAAACAAATATATTTAATTTTTCAGATGAATCATGGCGCATCGCATCGACCAATCCGGCGTAGACAACCCCGCGTACGAAGAAACCGATCGCGATACGAACACCCAGTTACCGGCTCCCTCGCTAGATGGCGTCGAAGCGCCGACCAACCAGGCGCGAGAAATAGATCGCGCGAATCCAGGCGCACCGAGCGGGATCCAGCCAACGAGCAGTGCGAACGAGGACGCCGCGGATGTGTGTGTGTGCCGTTGGCCGTGCAGACTGAGCCGTACCAACGTGTCCAATCGGCGGAAAAGCCGCCCGAGCGGCGGCCGGGGGTTCGCGCCTCGTGCCGTCGCTTCGCTGCTGGCGCCGAGGGATGCGGCGAGCGGAAGTCGCGATGCGAACGCTGGTCAGCGACAACCCAACCGAAACCGGAATACCGAAATGTCGCCCGTTCACGGCTCCACCTCAAACACGGTGCTGAACCCCGAGCTATTGCCCGACATATTGAATTCGCATTTGCCTCCGCCGCCCTACTCGACTCTGCCGCCCGCCGACCGTCGCCAAAATGGCGGCGGCTGTCGCTCGTCGTTGGGGAGTCGCTCGTTTCTCAATCCTGCGCTGAGTTTTTTGAACAATGGGCACAGAAGGGTGGGCAGAGGTACGAATTACACGCCGGAGGATGAACCTAAGCATTGTTGCGGTGTGGTTGTGAGTCAAACTGTGAGCATAAGATGGTTTATCGTGATGATAGCCTTCGTGGGGTTGTGTTGCGCCGTTGTTGGCACTGTGCTAGGTGCGCTCAAAACAACTGGGAGAGAACACCTAACTGTTTCGTTGCTTATGATTGGTAAATATGCTTTATTTAGTCTTATTTTTTGGGGTTTGTTTTTTTTTGGTTTATTTGGGTTATGTTTTGGATTTTTTTTTTTGGTTTTTTTTTTTTTTTTGGATTAGTTTGGATTTTTTTGGTTTATATTTTGGATTTTTTGGTTTTTATTTTGGATTTTTTTGGTTTATATTTTGGATTTTTTGGTTTTTATTTTGGATTTTTTGGTTTTTATTTTGGATTTTTTGGTTTTTGGTTTTTGGTTTTGGAGTATTTGGCTTTTATTTTAGGTTTTTTGGATTATTTGGGTTATATTTTAGGTTTTTTGGTTTCTTTTGGTTTAATGTGAATTTTTGGCTTTTTTGGATTTATATTTTGGCTTTTTTGGATTTATATTTTGGCTTTTTTGGTTTATATTTTGGCTTTTTTGGTTTGTATTTTGGCTTTTTTGGTCTATATTTTGGCTTTTTTGGTCTATATTTTGGATTCTTTCTTTGGCTTTAATTTAGTTTTTTTTTGGTCTATATTTTGGCTTTTTTGGATTTATATTTTGGATTTTTTGGTTTTTGTTTTGGATTCTTTGGCTTATATTTTAGGTTTTTTGGTTTCTTTTGGTTTAATTCGAATTTTTGGTTTTTTGGATTAATATTTTGGCTATTTTGGTCAATATTTTCGCTTTTTGGATTTATATTTTGGCTATTTTAGATTTTTTGGTTTATTTTGGTTTAATTTGAACGTTTGCCTTTTTGTATTTATATTTTGGCTTTTTTGATTTATATTTTGGCTTTTTTGATTTATATTTTGGCTATTTTAGATTTTTTGGTTTATTTTGGTTTAATTTGAACGTTTGCTTTTTTGTATTTATATTTTGGCTTTTTTGATTTATATTTTGGCTTTTTGTATTTATATTTTGGCTTTTTTGATTTATATTTTGGCTTTTTGGATTTATATTTTGGCTTTTTGGATTTATATTTTGGCTTTTTGGATTTATATTTTGGCTTTTTGGATTTATATTTTAGCTTTTTTAGTTTATATTTTGGCTTTTTGGATTTATATTTTGGCTTTTTGGATTTATATTTTAGCTTTTTTAGTTTATATTTTGGATTGCTTTTCTTCGCTTTTTTAGTTTGTTTTGGTTTGAATCAATTTTTTTTTACTAAAACTAAATTTTCTGATTTTATTTAGATTTTATTTTAATCTTTCAGGTTTATTTTTTTTTTATTCACTGGAATAAATGTGACAAAAAAAAAAAAAAAAAAAAAAAAAAAAAAAAAAAAAAAAAAAAAAAAAAAAAAAAAAAAAAAAACCCTAAATAATTTTATTCAATTTATTTTATTCAAAAATAAAACCAAACTAGACCACATTCTGAATTCATAACGGAAGTAAACGAAACCAGCTCCACATCTGATTTTCCCGATCCTTCATCCATACCTCATCTCAAACCAAACGACAAAAATTAAACCAAACTATACGCGGCATTCCTTATGGGTAAAAAATGTCACGTGACAAAGAAAACAGGTTTCAGGTCAAATCACTCGTAAATTCTTATCGTAATCCACCTGCGACTCGAACCGCTAGTTCTCACTTAAAGAAAAGAATAGAAATAAAAAGTCATTCAATTTAAAATTACTCAACATGTTTCGTCAGTATTAACCCCAATGGCCAATACAACGAAGATAATTTTGCTTCTGCGCACATGGATGCCTAACTAGGCCTTGTTTGGGTCGAACAACTTGAACCGTACTCTTCTTTGTAATTCGATACACTTCGCTAGTAAAAATACCGCATTAACTTAATTACCTATTACGTAAAGATTTGTGGGCCCCCTCCGCAAGCGGCCATATTGTATTCGCTGGGGGGGTTGTTTTTGAACCTTTCATTTTGATTGATGCAAACATGGGATGAGCATTGGAACACGAATTCAGCAAACTTTTTCCCATGGCTTCAACATTTATAAATTACAGGTCCGTGGCTTAAATCTATAGGACGTGACCTGTTTTTATATTGTAGACAGTGGGGGGAAAAAAATGTGAAATTATTGTACTTGAACCTATTTTTTCACTCTTCTTTTTCACTTTTTTCGTTTTTTTTTTAAAAATTTTTATTTTATTTTTATATTTTTTTTTATCTGTTGTTGCGCTATATAAGTTGCCGGTAGAAATCCAAGGACGCCGTGTGCAGCGTTCTCGATGTAATACAAAAATTAATGTTGACATCCGGTTGCATCAACATTACCTACAAGGAGTTGGCTAATTCTATTTTACTTTGTATTCGGGGCCGGATTAATAAGTAGGAAGAGTAAGCGCCAGCCTACGGGCCCCCAAATCTTTTCGGGGGTCCCGCGCAGTAGTGAAGATAATCTCGCATTTAATTGCCGAAATTTCTAAAAACAAAACTGAGTAAAAACTTCGTGAACGCCGAAGACCGAACTATTTCGTTTATAAGCCAGTTTATCAAATGGGCACTGGGCTACCGGTAGGGGCCTCCCCAACCTTTTTAGGAGCCCTCGTGCGTGAGAAAACCCCAGAAATGAAGCTTTTTGTGAGTTAGCATCGCAAGTTAGGCGATAAAATGCAAGGGGCCCCCGAGATTTTGACTGCCTAGGGCCCCCCGACCCTTTTAGGGCCCTCATGCGCGAGAAAACTCCAGAAATGAAGCTTTTTGTAAGTTAGCGTCGCAAGTTAGGCGATAAAATGCAAGGGGCCCCTGAGATTTTGACTGCTTAGGGCCCCCCGACCCTTTTAGGGCCCTCATGCGCGAGAAAACTCCAGAAATAAAGTTAGCGTCACAAGTTAGGCGATAAAATGCAAGGGGCCCCTGAGATATCGACTACCTAAGGGCCCCCACAGAGTTTAATACATGGAGTCAAATTACCTCCACAAAAAGTGTTTTATTTTAATAATTGTTTGAAATTCGCAGTCTGGGTCTTGTTTTGACCTTCATTCACTTTTTTGAGTTTGTTTTGGTGATTTTTTTGTATTTATTTACATTTCCTGCTGTTGGGCTGTATTATTTGCATTTCATCACGCTAGCAGCAGGCAGTAGATAGTGTTTCTCCCATTTTTGTTGCTGTTTACGTGTTATTTTTGTTTTTTTATATTTTTTTTATTTTCCCTCTTTCCTTCTGCTCATTGCCAGACTCCATGTTTGAACTTGCCCGATTTGGCCCTGACCTGAACTCAACCTATAGCTTTGTGTGGGTTCGGCTCGTCCTTCCCCCCATCTAGTGTGAGAATTCTCACCTACAGTTCAGGTTATTTCTGATTATGTTTTCAGATTAATTTTGGCGTGGGAATTTTTGTTCGGTAATTTTATCGCTGAATTATTATTATCATTATTAATAAAAATTTATTTTCAGGTGTTGGGATCGTGCTGATAACTGTAAGTGGGATCGCATGGCGCCTGACATCGACCGATGCACCTTCGTGCCGGATGATGTTAGGATTACGATCCAACGAAGACCCGGAACCAAACAATCGTTTTGTTCCTCGGATTCCGCCGTCTTACGGCAGATCTCATCACCCTTATGCAGGTTCATATTTTCGCACAAATTTATGACCCAGAGAAATTCCATTAAAAAAAACTGTAAACAAACGAAATAATAGAGACGGAAATATTTTTTTGAAGTGAAACTTCTTTAGGCGCGTTAGGGGTTTTGGGGTTAGAGTAATTCGAAATGGTGACGGAAGTGAGTGACGAAAATGCGTTACGCGAAAGTGGCGCTGCCTTTGACTTAGATCGACGACCGAACAACGTGATCGATCCATCTGACGATCCTTTTTTTATTTAATTCCCACAACTTGTAAACAAGAAGTTTCACTTCTTTCGCGTGGTCTTAAGCGCACATTTTTTTTTTTTTAATTTAAAATAATTTCAAAAACAGTTGCGCAGTTCTAATTTTAATTTTGTTTTTGTTTTTACAGCAATGATGTATCCAGAATTTCAGTTTAGGCCTCCGCCACCATCCTACCAAGCATCTATGCAGGAGTATCGATTACGACTCCTCCTTTTAGATCGTCAACATACACCATCAGCTATGTCCATGTCTCCTGTATCACCACCACCTACTTACAGATCTCACACTAGTGGAAGGTATATTAACAAATACAAAATCGGAGCAACAATTTAAAGCTATATTGTTTAAGCTGTTTGATCATTGCAGTCTAAATACCTTAAAATTATATTGTGTTTTTCCTTCTGGTATTTTTGCTTCGAAAGATATTAGGGGATGGTTCTTGGAACAGGTCCCTCAAATTTGAGAGAATTTAAAAGCACGAAGATTTGGTTTTTTAAATGATGCGCATTGAGATACCAGTTAAATCAAATAATCCAGCCATTGCTGGCAAGGTTTTCTTTAGACAAATCTTGTCAAACATATAGAAATATGGGATTAAAACACCCGCGCGTACATTTGTCGCGCCCGCTGCAAACTCAACACCTGAGGACTTCAGCATAACCCCTCCAAGCTGAGGACAAGAATCCAAGTTTAAACAAATAATTATTGGACACGAAGAACTTAGCGCTCGGAAGTTTCGACGCCCTAAGTAGGCGCGGGAATTGAGTTCTCGACCGTCAACTCAACTCGCAGCTACTTGGAGAGTCAGACTCGGAACGGGACTCTGACTTAGGACAGGAATCCAAACAAAAAAGGCTAGAAACTGATTTTCATTTTCTAAATATACTACATATAATCATCAGATAGAGATCGTTTTATGCCCAAAAACTAATGTTTAAATCAGTGGTGCCCAAAACTGTGTACTGGAATGTCGCGCTGGTCTACAGGAGCCGGCAAAATGTATACAGGACTCCAATAAGTCTATATCGGACACTGGATGTTAAAACAGCGAAGCTAGCTTAGTTGTGTGTGCAGCATAAAACAGGTGTAGCTTATGTTCTCCGAGGGTTAAGCGTGAAAGTTTCAAATGCTGCGGAAAGAAATGCAACAAATGGGTACAACGATTTTTCCTTTTTGATTTCAGGCAACCTCTTTCCATTACTCGCGATAGTGATTGCAGCAGGCCACCCAGTTACCGATCAAGATCTAGTTCTGTAGTGCCTCGACCAAGAGATATACCAACGCCTTCTCGTGCTCAGGCCAACGAAGTCCGGACTCAAGTTCATCAAGGCTCGCATAGTCGCGACCCATCTCTTAGTCTCAGTTGTTTATCTCATGAAAGTTTGTTCGAAGCGCATCCGTCGGCAACAGCTGAAATTTGTGTGGGATTGCCATTGGACAACAACAGTGCCCTCGAAGACGAACAATTACTTCCACGATCAAAAAGGGATAATAACTCGGTGACCATCATTCAGTCAACGGAGTCTTCTCGCATTGTCAATCCAGACACAGTGACAGTCACTGTACATGGAATTAGTGCTCCGTCGTCAATAAATGTTCAAGGAGAAGTGGAAATTTTAGCTCATTTGTGATTGGTAAACAATATTTTGCTGGAAAACGTTCCAAGTTACAAAGTGTTGTGTGTTTTGTGCCAAGTTGCAATTGCATTGATGGGAGTGATTGATTATTTTTCAAAATAAAAAAAACTGTAAAGACAGAGAGAGTGGAGTGTATTTTGATGATAGTTTTGATGGAATCGTGCCAGTTTTGCAAATTCAAACCATTCCAATTGTGTACTGTCTTCAATTCAGTTTAACATGTAATATATATAGAGATTTTCTTTGATTAGGAATGAGTTCTTAATTGAATAAAGAAAACTGAAATGATTTACGAGCCAATCCCGTTACAGAAAACCTCGCTATTGACATCTACGTTAATGAACAGCGATAGAATACGAATTTGTAATTCACTACAACGGGATTGGATTGCATATCTAAAAGATTTAACTTCTTTGCGTTCTTTCCTAGCCATTTATAGTTGCAACATGCGTCTGCTCAATCAATCATTTTTGAGAAATTCTGTGACAGCGTGAATTTGTTGCAGACACTACTTTTTTTTCTTCATTTAGAAAACTGCCTGATTACCCAGGGGTGTGTATTTATAAAAACAATAGGCCATTCAAAGTGTGTCTGTCATTTTTGGCAAACAGTTTGTTGTTGTGGCCCACTTATTTGAAGATACACATTTACTCACGTTTTAGGAAGTGAATGCTTTTCCTGAAAGCATTCAGACACTTTAAGTTTTGACCCCCTGATCTAACTTTCATGGCAACCATTTTCAATGCGGTTGTAAAAACCAAAACCAAACATAAACCATATCTAAAAAACTACTCCAACTGTGGTTTTTTGTGATGATGAGTTATGGCGGCTTTTGGTTTTAATTCTCGTAATAAAAATACCAAAAGCGATAAAAACAGAAACTCATTACGCAGTTTGCGCCATGTACTTTTACGTTATAAAAACCTTCCGTTATGCCTATAACTACACTTGTTTACGTAAACCATCCCTGTAAATGTACATGCCATATTCATCCATGTGCGGTCTTACGGTACAACAGAAAATGTAAATGCAACATTCATGAGGGAATGCAGTCTTACAATACAAATGAGATGAAGAAATATTGAAAAAACCATCAAAAATTTAGAATTGACCACCCAGCTCTCATCTGGTTTTGCCGAGACAAGTCATGTCCTCAGTTTTCCCAAGGGTGCTGTGGAGTTCGAGTTGGTTTATATTTTACAACCCCTAATAAATCATTATCACACATTGTGTCCAAGGTCCAACATGGAAGAGATAGCAAACAAAACACGCATAGTTTTAAAATAATAAATGCTTAAGTGTTGATACGAGGCAACGTGAAAATAGTGAAATAAATATTCCGTTAAAAATATACTTGTAATAACCGAATATGCACAAAATTCAAATCAAATTGCTATAACGAGAAAAACGGCTTTTGTGCTCGTAGTAGAAAGACTCTTTTAAGCGATTAGAGAGATCCAGAACCATTCCTCAATGGAAAATCTGTAGGTTATTTCATCAATTGGTGGCGCCCTCCCGCGGATAGCTGTCATTGGCTGCAAGAAAAACGTCATTATTCTGAGTATGAAATGGAAGATGGTTGATTTCCACATAGTGAAGGAGGACTGTTTTTGTTTTGTGAGTTGGTTTTTGTGGAAACAAACAATTGTTTTCAAATACAATGTGTCGTATTCTGCAGCAACGAAACGTCTGATTAGATAAGTATTTTCGGAATCAACAAATATAAAAATGTGTACTTTGTGATTGTGATTTTCTTTTCTTTTCAGATCAACAGTAATAGATGAAATTCGTGAACATCACTTTATCGTAAAAAGCTACAAAATGATCAAAAACTACAAAAAATAGAAACAACATGAAGTAAAAATTGAATGGTAAATTTAAATCAACATTTGGATCGGTGACCGATGGACGGTCACAAAGTAAAACCAGCAATTACTGTAGATTCATTTCTATTGTGAATTTATGAATGAAAACCTGCAGGTTGTAGCTCATTGACTAAACAAACATATAAATATATTTATTCATTGAACTATTTGCATTAATTTACAGGATTAGAGTCTGAATCAATTAGTAGATTGATATCATAAATCCTCTGATTGTAAACGGATACACTACAAGCAAAATGGAATTTACGATTTTGCTCTATTAGAGTCTCCTGGTTTAATGTAGAGTATACGTTGATATTTATGTTGTGTTTGCACTAAAACCAATATTGAGAAACCTGTAAATTGCAGTCATCTCCAAATTATTCTAATATTTCCCTGAATTAATAATATTTATTGGTTTCGTTGATAATATTCGCAAATACATTTTGAGTATTTTTTAAGTGTCGAAAAAACTCAAATAAACGTGCGAATATTATCAATTAAACCGATAAATATTATTAATTGACAGAAATATTGGAATAATTTTAATATAATTATATTTTAATATTATTTACCTTAAATTGGCTCCAGTATTTACAGATGACGAATAACTGCGTCAAAGAATTTACTTAAATATGATTAATGCTTACGGTACCTTCATCTATTACGCTGTTATTAGCGTATGAGCTTTGTTTGTATTTACTGTAACGGTTTATTTGTGTTATTGGGCATTAGTATAATTTATAGTAGAACCTTTGGAAATTATTCGCTCGTACGTGGCATTAATTGTATTAAAAATGCAAATTCTATTTATTTTCAAAAAACACCTTCAACATTTTTTTTTCCTATCCTTTCCTTTTCTATTCTTTATATAGAGAATAAACTTCTTTCTTTGCTCTATTTGCTGTTCTCAAAACATCTCACATTCCACTTTTTTCTCTTGGTTAGTCGTCTGAAAATATGCATCCGTGTTTAAATCTTGAACGTTAGAAATTGATGACGCGTGTTGAAAGTCAAGCTTCCGTACTAGCATTTTAGACACAAGTCGCTGAATCGTCGATTCACAGCGTATCCACAAACCAATGCACCCATTTGAAACGAGTATATAAAATAAATCCTAAAAACTGACTGCATCTAGACATTTCTATCTTATATATCAATAAATTTTTAATTTTCATCGATGCAACTTAATTAAATTGCAATTTTAATTTTTGAATGAAAAGTACATGAGTGTCGGTTACTCGCGTAAACTATCCAATCAATATTCCAAGCATTACGAAACATTGCAAGTGTAATGCCGTTAATTGAAATGCGAGTCAAAATATAATTTTTCTTATCAAAATTTAATTACAATTAAAATTATTTGGACTATTTATTAAAAGCAACTCAATTTTTTTTTCACAGAACCCCTGAGCCACTTAGCGGAACCCAGTTTGAAGACCCGCAATGGTCGAAAACGTTTTGGGTAAAAACCTTTATTGCGTATTCTTTAAAATATCTAATCTTAGAAGTATAAATCAATCGATAGTTACGCTAAAGTAGTAATATTAAGGAACCCAGTTGGAAGACCACCGGTCTAGGCGCATCGGCTCGTGGACACGTTCTTCTTACAAAAATCATGCACAACGAAAGACAACGAGGCTAAAGCTAAATGAAATACAATATTTATAAGGTATCATATTAAAAACAATCACGTGTTTTAGTTCCTAGTTCTGTATCCTTCAAGGACCAAATATCAAAATGCACTAATTAGCACTTAATTGCAGTTTTTAATAGAGTCACTGAGCAAAGAATGGGTGTGTATACATATATACATATATACACATACAAAAGCCAAGATGCTTATTGACTTTGTTCCTCATCATCATCATATTCGTACTCCTCGTCGTCTTCGGCCGGCTTTTCGGTAGTCGTCGTTGTCGTCGTTGTCGATGTTGTCGCTAAGTTATTTCTTTTCGGAAGCACCAGTCTTCCTCTCCCTTTGCCGCCTCTTTTGCCTCCTTTTTTCTTCCTTCTAGGTCTTCTTGTCGTCGTTGTAGTAGTCGCTTCTTCGTCCTCATCTTCGTAGTCGTCGTCGTAGTATTCGTAGTCTTGCGGCGGCGTCGTGGTGCGTCTCCGAAGCGGCCTTTGGGTCGTCGAGGTCGTGGTTTCGTATAAAGCGTTATTCCTGTCGAAATGTGCTTCCGACGCCGTGCAATTCACATTATTGACAAACCGACACGTGAAAGTCGTTTGGTCGAAAAGCGTGTAATTTGCGCAGAGGAAGTCGTATCTCGTTCCAACGGTGCAGTAGTGAAATAACTAAAATAATTAAAATTAACCAGTTAATTAATTATGTACGTACTGCGATATTGAATTATTAATCGTTTGTTTACTTGGCAGTGGTGTTCTATGCTCGCGTAGTAGCCGTCGTGTCTGTCGGCGCAATCGAAGGTTATCACTTCGGGAACTGCTACGTAGAACGGATACGAGGACAGGTCGAATCCGTTTAATTCTCTCGGCAAATTAGGATCGAAGATGTAGTCTTTTCGCGGGTCCCCGGTGAGCCGGGGGTCTTGAGTCGGCTCAATTGGATAGTCTTGATCCTATGTGACAAAAATTGTCAAGTTAATTAAATAAAGCAATGTTTGAGGCAGGGGTGTTGCGGGGGTCCCAAAAATTATATTATCAAATTTTCTTAGAAATTTGTAAATGCAGGGCCCCTCTAAGCGCGGAGAAAGTTATAATTGGGGACCCTCTAAGCCTGGAAAAAGTTATTAGTGGGGTCCCCGAAATATTATATTGTCAAATTTTTTTAGAAATTTGAAAGTAAAGGCCTCTGTGAGCACGGGGGCCCCCTGAGCGTGAAAAAAGTTGTTAGTGGGGCCCCAGAAAATGATATTATCAAATTTTTTTAGAAATTTGAACGTGAGTGGCCCCTCGAAGCACGGAAAAAGTTATTACTGGGGTCCTTTTAAACGTGGAAAAAGTTACGAGCGCAGAAAAAGTTAGTACTGGGGCCCCAAAAATTTTTCTTGGAAATTTGAGAGTGTGGGGCCCTTCTACGCGCGGAAAAAGTTATTAGTCGGTTCCCCAACAAATTATATTGTCACATTTTCTTAGAAATTTTAAAGTGTAGGCCCTTGTGATCACGAGGCCCCTCTGATCGCGGAAAAGTTATCAGTATGGGGCCCAAGAATTATATCGTCAAATTTTTAAGAAAATTTGAAAGTTCGGGCTCCTGTGAGCACGGGGCCTCCTTGAGCGTGAAAAAAAGTTATTAATGGGGCCTTAAAAAATTACATTATCAAATTTTCTTAGAAATTTGACGTGCGGGGCCCCTAGTAGCACGGAAAAAGTTATTACTGGGGCCCCTTTAAACGTGGAAAAAGTTACGAGCGCGGAAAAAGTTATTACTGGGGCCCCTTTAAACGTGGAAAAAGTTACGAGAGCAGAACTTTTCTTAGAAATTTGAAAGTGTGGGGGCCCCTTTTTTTTTCCCCTTTAAGCGCGGAAAAAGTTATAATTGGGGTCCCTCTAAGCGCGGGAAAGTTATTACTGGGCCCCCAAAAAATAATATTAAATTTTCTTAGAAATTTTAAAGTGCGGGCCCCCGTGAGCGGGGGGCCCGAAAAACCGATGCAAAATGTCTCAATACAACATGGACTTCCTCACCTCGTTTTCTGCCGGTTCTTCAACGGGTTTTTGTTTCTGTTTTCTTACGGTTGGTTGTGTAACGGGAATCGGATGAACGGGGATCGTGGGAGGTGTCGGCGGAGTCGGCGGAGTCGGGGGCGTAGGCGGCGTGAGTTTATCCGCTTTCGGTGGAGTTGGCGGTGTGAAATTCGGTGGATTCGTAGGCGCAGTCGGTTGTCGATACCTGTCTGCAATTCGTCCCCGAGGTCTCGCTTTAGTCGTTCTTGAGGGCGGTAATGTACCCACGAATTTTCTTTCTTGAGCCAATGCAGAATTCGCTACAAAATTGAATTAATTTCATAAAAAAATTAAAATATCAAACGTGCAGGAACTTATTAAATCGGTTTGCGTCATCGCGATCTCGTGTCGTTAACTTTGTAGCTCAAAAGTTTAAAACAATATAATTACATTAATTGCTGAACGGGAAGTAAAACTTAAACCGGTCATGTCATTTGATGCCATTTATCTTATATAGGGGAACTGAAATAAATCTTTAATGTAATGACAAATTATTCATGAGATTTTTGCAGTTTTTTGAAGGAAATTTATGTTTTATTTATTTTATTTTTTTTTAAATGCCGTGTAAATTGTGTCATTCCATTTTGGTGCATAAATTTTAAAGGGGAAAATCGTATTTGGTGTCACATCTGGTTTTTTATTTTAATATATTAGGGTAGTCGGAACATCCGACTATCCTAGTTGTACACTGATCCAATGGGGTAGTAGCAAAACCCGGCGCTAAGTTCGAGGATAACAATGTTGGGTTCAGAGTTTGAATGTTTACTGAATGTGGTAAACAAATTTATGTGTTTTTTTTTGTTTGATTTTTATGGGTTTTGTTTGATTTTTCTCGATTTTTGTTGGTTTTGTTCGGTTTTTGTAATTTTTCGTTAGATTTTGGGATTTTTTGTTTAATTTGTGTGGGTTTTTGTTCGATTTTTTTGAGTTTTTGTAAGTTTCTGTTCAATTTTGAGATTGTTTTCTTTTGTTGTGGATTTTTGTTTGGTTTTTGCTGGTTTTGTTCGAGTTTTTGGGCTGAAAGAAAATCGAACAAAAACCCAAAACAAAATTTCTAAAATCAAACAAAAATTCACAAAATCGAACAAAATACCACAAAAATTGAACAAACATTTACAAAAATCGAACAAAATCCCACAAATACTCACAAAATCGAACAAATACCTACAAAATCGAACAAAAATCTACAAATTCGAACAAAAACCCACAAAAATCGAACAAAAACCCACCAGAATCGAACAAAACCCCACAAAAATCGAAAAAAAAAACCCACAAAAAACTCACAAAAACTCACAAAAACCCCCAAAATAAAAAATAAAAACCCATCTACTAAAAACCTTACAAAGCTATTACATTTCTTGTCAGATGTACTTTTACTAATTTAATCGTGACATTTATCACGCGTGACTCTAATGTTGCTGTCCTTGTTACACGAGCTACTTATCCTCCAAATCTTCTCATTTCACAACTACCGCTATATCCAACCAGCCGAAAATTCTTAAAAATTACACCTCAAACATTTCCCCCTTAATTTTCCAAACAAACTTCGCTAGCTTCACCGCGCAGCAATTCCAAATCCAACACCAAAAACACCAAAAACACCAAAAACACCAAAAAACACCAAAAACACCAAAAACACGCGCTCAACTCCGCTTAATTCTTAAACCAAACGCTTCGCACGTGCAAAGAAAGTGAAAATTGCGCGCGAAACAAGCAAAAATGGGGGTCAACCGGAGAATATCTAGGTCGACCTAGGTCGTATGAATGTCGGCGGAAGGGAGGAGAAGGACACTTTTCGGAAAAAGTATAATTTCAATGACCGGCCCCGAAAGAAACTAAAATATTCTTACCCAACACGAAAGTTTATGCAAAGAGAGTGCCAGGACGCTGTACCCTTTCCACACGGCTTATCGCCAACATATTGACTGATAACCGAAACTCGGAGAACTTAAAGGGTTAACAAACCTTTTTATCTCAATGTCTGCGCACATTTCGAATAAAAATTCTCTCATAGGTGAATGACATTTCTTTACCAAAATAACGAAAAAAAAAAAAAAAAAAAGTCGAAATTACTCACTCGAACACGAATTCGTTCGGTCGTACGAACCACAATGGACATATGGAACCAAAACTCACAAAAAAAAAAAACTTACCCAGGTACAACACGGTGCACAAGACGAAGCAAACTTTCATCGTCTTTTTTGCTTTTCTGGGGGGCTGGTTGGTTGTTGGGACGGATTATTATTATTTCCCCTTCAGTCCGCACTCGTTACACCGACTAAAAATCCTCTTGGTTGAGTGCGAGTTGAGTAACTGTACACGCGAAGAGTAATTTGAAGCAAATGGCTGACTGCGATTTGAGCTTCTCTCGCTTGACCGCTCGTTCCAGATCCGTGACCTGTATTGGCACCAAGGAACGTGTTGGTTGCTGCCTTTTCACGCTGAGGTAAAGCGAAGATTTTTTTTTTTTTTTTTTTTTTTTTTTTTTTTTACCTTTGGCGGAGATTTTCGAATAGTTGCAGAAGTAGGTTAATCGAATATGTACAGCCTATTAGGCGCCCGCTGCTTCTTCATTTGAAATTCCGTTGCGAAATGTTTAATTCATTTAGTAGAGAGCAGTTTTGGAAATTGAGTTTGTTTAAAATTAAATAATTTAATTTAATTTTTTTTTTTAATTTTTTTTTTTTTTTTTGGTTTTTGGATGATTTGGTTTTATTGGTGTTTTCTTTGAGTCAAAAAACTCATTTTGCGGTTGGTTAGAGAGAAATTTGATTTGGTAATTGCGTTTTTGGAACGGAGTTTTAATAAATGAAGCGCTAGATGGTTTGGTTTTGTAAATTTTGGAGTTTGGAAATTATTTGACGGTTATTGGGGATGGTTTTTATTTTAATTTATCTATTTGTCAACTGTTGGAATTTCGAAAATATGCTGTTCACCTTGCAACTTCTGGTCGACCTCGTGTGGAAATTTGGAGGAAAAAAAGGAAATAGCCACTGACACAATTGGCTTACTCGGAATTTTAATTGAGTTAGGATGGGCAATTGAAATATACATTTTTAATAATTGTTTTGTGTTTTTGAGTTTTTGAGTTTTTAAATTTTTATTTTTATTTTTATTTTTTATTTTTACAGTTCTTCTAGTTAGCCATAGATGTAGCCACTGTTGTTTTGCTTTTTGTCACTGAGTGGTTTTGAGATTTTAACAGATTTACCCAAGGATTTAAAATAAAACACGCAAATATCACGTTGTTGTTATTGTAGCTTTTGCCTACCAACGCTGATACCGCGCATGCGCGATGCGCGCTACCTGGTGGTAGGTAAAAGGCTTTATTGATACAATTATTTTGTTTGTTTTGATGGATAAATTTATTTTTATTTATTTAAAAAAAATTTTTTTTTTGCTTAAATGAAAAATAAAATTAAAAAATTTTATAAGAATATAAATTTAATAGACATTTGGTAATATACTGTAAAAAATTTAAAACAAATATGCATATTTTTCTTTAAATGAATAAATTAATCAATTAACTATTTTTGGCAAAAATGTATTAACGCATAATGGTCTATAATCTAAGCGTCCTGCCATGCTATCCAACAATTGATTTGTGGTTAAATCGCAAATTAATGGGTTACCTAAACAAATTAACAGTAAAGATTAATTTCTATTTAGAATTTCTTTAAAAAAATTCAATTTTACCACGCAGATGAAACGCTTTTAATGGCAAAACATGAAACATATTTAATGTTGTCAATGAATTATGTGAGACATCGAGTTCTTGCAATGATTCGAACGATTGGAATAAATTTTCAGGTAATGTTGCGATTAAGTTTCCAGATAAATATAAACGCTTCAATGTGGGCAACCTGAGCTGTAATAATAAAAATATAAAATTAAAAAAATTAAAAAATAATTATATTATTAGTTTTTGTAAAACCATCAATACTTGACAGTAACCTGAGGGGACCGACATTAGTAATTTTTATCGACGAGATTTATAAATCTCTA
>JAQFXT010001155.1:0-20381 GCA_034683725.1 Strigamia crassipes | reverse complement strand
AAAATCCTATTTTTTGGGCTAAAATCCTATTTTTTGGGCTAAAATCCTATTTTTTGGGCTAAAATCCTATTTTTTGGGCTAAAATCCTATTTTTTGGTCTAAAATTGTATTTTTTAATTTAAAATTGTATTTTTTGGGCTAAAATTGTATTTTTTGGTCTAAAATTGTATTTTTTGGGTTAAAATCCTATTTTTTGGTCTAAAATTGTATTTTTTAAATCTAAAATTGTATTTTTTGGGCTAAAATTGTATTTTTTCAAATCTAAAATTGTATTTTTTGGGCTAAAATTGTATTTTTTGGGCTAAAATTGTATTTTTTGGGTTAAAATTGTATTTTTTGGTTTAAAATTGTATTTTTTAGTCTAAAATTGTATTTTTTGGTCTAAAATTGTATTTTTTAATCTAAAATTGTATTTTTTGGTTTAAAATTGTATTTTTTGATCTAAAATTGTATTTTTTGGTCTAAAATTGTATTTTTTGGTCTAAATGTTCATTTTTAAGCACACAAATGCGATATTGTCGTCTAAAATTGAAGTTTTCAACTTAAAAATCGATTTGTTTTTTGTTTTTTTTACTTCACCAAAAAACGCTTGGAATGCCAAAAAAGCAGCTACAACCGACCTCTACACGGAGGCATTTGCAATAATGTCAGACCCAAAACCCAACCAAAATTTACACTTTTTACTCACATTTTAATCCATTCCCAATTCCATCGATTTGTCGCCCCAGTGTACTACAATTCCCTCTGGGCTTCGATTCACACCATTAAATTCCGGTCCACTATTCACTCCTATGTTGATAATTTTCTAACCGCCTCTTCCACAAAGTATATACAAACTTTAACACTGACAATACACAGTTTGCAGCAAGCACTTTTCCGTAATAATTAGAGCAATTTTTACACTATATTTAGTGTAACGAAAAAGGCTAAAAGTTTAAGTAGCGGTTGAAGTTGAAGTTTTGTTATATTACGCAGTTTGCGACATGCACTTTTACGTTATAAAAACCCCCGTTATGCCTATAACTGTAGTGGAAAACTCATAAGTCTAACGGAGCTTACACTACATCGAAGAATAGCGCAGCCAATCCAGTAATTTTCCACTATTTACGTCACTGCGACGTCACTGACCAAAAATTGCGATTTGCAATGACCTCGTTTGCCGCCATTTTGAATTCTCCGCTTCATTCGCGAGAGAACAGAAATTGTATCTATATTTAATATAAGAAACAGTTCCTAGTTTCGGAAATCACGTGACTTTGTAAGGCAATTCGTCTTTTATAACCGTAACGTGAAAGCGCGAACGCAAACTGAACTTTTATATTTTTACGTTACAATATTTATAACGTAAAATTGACTATAATTTTAAGGGAAAAGCAATTGACCTTTAATAAATAACAAATAATTTTAATAAATAAAAGCAAAAAAATTGCTCCGAAACCAATCCAATAAAAACTAGCCACAATTCACCAACCGAATAAACTCGATTACCAAACACATTCACATTTCCTCTAAACCGATCCCAAAATAAATAAATATTGATTTATTTATTTTTCATATTTCGCTCACACTTGACTCGATCATTCCCCCGGATTAACTGGCCGTATGTTTGTAGAAAGAATCCCTTATTTCCTCTCTAAACTTCCTTTTCCCCATCGCCAGGATTTTGCCAGCTCCGCACAAACACGACGAAATGACATCGAAAGGTCTTCGTCTTCTTCTTCTTCTTCTCCTTCTTTCATCTCCGAGTTGTGCCACTGTCGCTCACGTTTGTGTGTGAAGCACTTTTTACGCTTTCTTACACAAACACATCCTGGCACCCCATTTCGATGACACGCCGAATGCAATCGTGAAATGCCTTGTCTTTTTCCTTTTCCCTTAACTGTCCCTTCTGACAGATTTGCTTTGCACACATTCTGCCAAAAAAGAAAGAAAAAAATTTAAAAAAAATGAAAACAACCAAAATCAATTAAAATAAGCTTCTTTTTTTTTTAAATTAAAAAACAGAAAAATATACTTCGGAGTTGCAATGACGGTAATTTTGTGAGTAAATTAGATTTTTTTTTAAAGAAATTAAAAATGTTGCGGGAATAGATAGATGGCGGCCATGATTGATTAAACGACTTGAAAGGTGAGTGAGAGTTAATTAACCTTTTATGAACGTTGACGTGTTAGACAGAGTTAAATCTGTCTTTCTAAATTTCAATTTTGACACCGCGGCAAACCAGTTAAATCGTTCGGAATAAAGATAAACGGTTTAGTTTGTATTCCTTGCTTTTTCCTATGTAAGTGGCGCCATCGGTTGGCGAAGTTTAACAACAACATATTTACGTTAAAATATATTTCTAGTTAATTTCGGTTGTTATCTAATAAAACAAAACAAACAAAAAATAAATAAAATTTTATTTTTACTAGAAACATTTAGAAATTACTGTAAATATTACTTAAAACGATAACAAAAGAGATTCCTATACGATTATCTAAATACAGATCGACACTCCATTTATTTATTCCAACAATTTTTTTTGTATAATTCATCAAAAATTAAAATATCTCCTGAAATAATTCTTATTTAGAATTATTTCAAGATGAATTTTAATTTTAAGCAATTTTTCGTAGATAATAATTGAAAAAATAAAAGAAATTACGCTTAGCTAAAGGACGATCCGATTTCGCAAAATGGCGGCTTCTAGTACCTAGCATGGTTTGTGCTCACGTATGTTTACTTTGTATTTTTTGAGAAAGCGCACGTTTGTCACTCCTTTTCAGAGTTGCATCTCGGTTTAACACAACTCGGAGTCCGTGGGAACAAAACTGAAAATGTATACCGAGCGTCCAAATTCATCGGCGAAGCGGTTTCAAATGGAGCCAAAGTCAATTCCCTGCCAGTAATGCAAAAATCGGTACGGCCAGTAATGCAAAAATCGGTACGGCCCACAAAACAAATGGCGCGTAATCCTATTGATATATTTCAGGAATTTTTTAACTCGCCTTATGGAAACAACTACTTTCCAACATACGCCGAACAAATTCCCGGAGAAACAACGCAACAACTCTCCTCTTTAGCCAGGCAACACCAAATGCATATAATAATTAGGGGCCCCATAATTGAAGCCCTTTCATAAGTAGGGGCTCCATAGCTGAAGCCCTCATAAGTTGGGCCCTCAAATTCTAAAAAAATTAATTCATTCATTCATTAATTAAATTAATTGATTGAATTAATTTAAAAAATTTAAAAGAAATTAAAATAATTTTTTAAATAGGGTTCCAAAAATGGGCCCCAAAAATGGGCCCCCAAATTTCAAAATAAATCAATTAATTAAATTAAATTGAATTAATTAAATAAATAAATATAACTAATTTTTCAAATATGTTTCAAAAATGAGCTCTGAATTGAACCCCAAAAAATGGGCCCCCAAATGTAAACAGAATTAATTAATTACCTTAAATTACGGTGTATAGTCTGCGGACTAAGCACCGTAAATTAGCGTGAACAAATTTTGTATGAATTCATCTAAATTTTAGCCAAAATTTATTGAATTTAGCGAAATGTTTTTGGAAAATCGACTTTTTTTTGTTATATAAGCTGTGGCAAGGCCCCGCTTCCTCCAAGACGGGGCCCGGGTGCAAAAAGAAGTGCGGATCTCCAATTTGTTGAATTATTGAGTGATTTTATTTCGTTTTTCTGTTTTTATTATTTAATTTTTTTTTTGCTTCCTTTCTCCAGGGCCCCACGCACAACTCGGGGCCCGGGTGCCTTACACTCGCTGCTTATACATCGTAATTTAAGGCACATTAAATTGAACAAATAAGAAAATAGAAATAATTTTTCAAATGGGCCATAAAATGGGCCCCAAAACGGGCCCCAAAACCCACAGCCGTAAACAAATATCTAAAAACCTTTTTAAACATTAAAAATAGAAAAGATAAAAAGACAAAACCATTTTGAGCTTATTGCAAAATTGTATTGGGGATTTGGTTCGACCTTAGTTCCCGCGAAATGGCTTTATCATACGCGAAACAAGGCTGCAAGTTGTTGCTATACCCAGGTGCTTTCAATATGACCGCAGGACCAGCACATTGGGAATTGCTTTCAAGAGCACGTGCACTGGACAATCAATTGTACGTGGCAACCGTGTCCCCGGCACGAGAGGAACGAGCTTCTTACGTTGTGCGGGGACATACTTTAGTAGTAAATCCATGGTAAAAATTGATTTTCATTTCCCAACTGTCTTATTCCTCAAAACTATTATTACAAACACTTTGAAGAACTTTCAGGTGCTCAGTCATCGCAACCCTGGACCACTCTGAAGGAGTTTTGTACGCAGATTTTGGTAACTCGAACAAAACTTTAAAAAAAAAAAAAAAAAACTATAAGACCACGAACCGCGGATAACGTGGACACGTCTCCGTGCGTTCGTGCGACTGCCTTCAGCTAATCGGAGCACAGAACCACCTATCCATAGGAAATAACGCACGGAGACGCGTCCATGTTATCCTTGGTTTATGGTACGACCATGATTGGACCTCGGATAGTGGATTTTTATGCAAAATAAAAATTGTTTTATGCGCATATAATATGCACCAAAAATTCCATTTTTAAACAATAAAAAGTGTTTGCTCGATTTAAATTGGGAGAAATATTGTACAACATCGGAACTCCAGCGTAAATTGCCATTTTCCACTTTTGTGTCGTGCGCGCATCATGTGGATAGAAATTATTAATGTGTGTATGCATATGTACACAATGCATACACGATATGCACACGATAGACAAAATGGAAATTTCCCGTCGCTCTAAAGCTTGGTTCACATTTGCGATTACGTCGTGCGGATACGAGCATGCAGACTGCGTATCCGCAAAATAGATTTGAGCGGGTTCAGACAACAATTGCGAATCGCTAGCGATTTGTACTCCAATCAATCCATAAATACCATTTATTTTGTTTCAAAATTAGAACAAAATAAATGGTATTTACATACATTTCTAATAAATTTGAAACAAATCAATGCAACTTCTTCAATGAAATCACTAGTGGTGAAACGAGGAGCCAAGTTTGAAATGTGACGTCGTCAGATCCCTTCTGATTGGCTGCGGAAAAAAATCGTGCGGAAAATAGAAATAAATCCTATTTCCAAAATCTGCCCTCAATCCGCAGTTTTAACAGGAAGTGATGCATGTTACGTCATTTTTAGGCGCATATCCGCGACGTAATCGCAAGTGTGAACCAGGCTTAACGTAGGCCCGCTCCTTAACAGTGAAGATACAGTGGAGTTTGTTTTGTCTGTGCTGTAAATTGTTGCCGTCTCAAAATTATTCCAATATTCCTGCAAATTAGTAACATTTTGTCACAAAAGTGCATATTTGCACAATTCAAAAATGTTCGCAGATCCGCGGTTGTAGGTTAAAAAGCTCCCGTCAGTCGTGGGCGTCAGAGTTAAGACTAACCAGTCCTTCGTAGAAACAACAAATTTATATTAAGTCAGGATTCCAGATTTCCACCCTAGTTAATGATAATGGTGTCCGGGTTCTATCCTTTCCAGAGGGGATTAGGTCTAAGCCGGGTTGCTACAATGGCGCGGATTAGTATCAAGGTGATGGTCAAAACTACAAAAATGCAAATCCTCACAAGTAGGGGTAGAGGTAAAAAAAATTCAAAATTTAAACAAAACCACTGCACAAGTGGTAATTTATGCGCGGGGAAATTCACTCGCATAAATAAATAAAAAAAACACTTGCTCGTGACAATTTATTAGTTTAGTTGATAATATTCGCAAATACTTTTTGAGTATTTTCCCTTTACATTTAGGCGACCCACGCACTAGTGGCACATTTTAGCTTTCCCACACTTAAATAGAGGACCCTGGTCTAATTCTGTAAAGAAATAAAATGAAAATTTTATTAATAAAAAACTGAAATTTTGGACCTGGTTCAGGTTAGCAACTGGACGTTATCGACAGCGCTGTAGCGATGCTGTGTTAGCGACTAGTTCCTGTTAGCACATAAAAAAGAAACAAACTTCGCTAGTTTTGGTCTACAAAGAAAAAATTTAATTTTTTTTTAGTCTAGAAATGAAGAAATTTAAATATTTTCAGTCTAGAAATGAAGAAATTTAATTATTTGTAGTCTAAAAATGAAGAAATTTTCAAATTCTTGCTCTAAAAATATAGAAATTTTAAATTCTAGTATTTCTAGGTCTAAAAGTCAATTCCTCTGTGCAAATCTTTGGTCAAAAATGAAGAAATTTCACATTTTTGGTCTAAACAATAGAAAATTTTCACATTTTTGACTGAAAAACAAAAATATTTGCACATTTTTGGTTTAAAAAATGGAAAATTTGCACATTTTTAATTTAAAAAATGGAAAATTTGCACATTTTTGGTTTAAAAAATGGAAAATTTGCACATTTTTTGTCTAAAAAGTAGAAAATTTGCACATTTTTGGTCTAAAAAATAAAAAATGTGCACATTATTAGTCTAAAAAACTGAAAATTTGCACAATTTTGGTCTAAAAATAGAAAATATGCACATTATTAGTCTAAAAACTGAAAATTTGCACATTTTGGTCTAAAGATCACATTTTTGGTCTAAAAATTACGTTTTTGGCCTATAAAATGATAAAATTTCACATTTTTCGTCTAAAAATTATTTTTTTTTAAATCGATAATTGTTTTATTTCAAATATTGTGCATTATCAAAAATGTCACTGAATGGTCTCAATCTCCTATCAACATTCTACAAATAAATATTTATTCAAATTCTTAATCATTTTCATTTAGCTGTTTGCATTGGTTGTTACTATTGTTGCTTTCCCTGAAATTAAAACGTTATGTTTTTCATTAAAACTTATTAATTTCATATACAAGTTATACTTATCCGATTTCTATCAGTTCCTTGTCTTTCGTTGTATTTTTTTCTTTTATTTCTTTCTCCCGTTCGTCGTGTTTTTCTTTTTTTTCTTTTATTTCTTTCTCCAGTTTGTCATCATGTATTTTTGGGGAGGATTTCACTCGAGCGTGTACCTACAAATTGTAAGGTTAAAACCTTGTTATTTTTAATCTTTCTAACGTAGTTTTACCTTCTTTTTCGATCGCTACCGTTTATTTCGTGTTTTATTGCTTTCTTCTCGTGGTTTTCGCTCCTGTTGTGATCGTTTCTTCGAGTTGTATCGTCTCCGGGCGGCCATGACAGTTTGGGTGTCGGTTAGTTGTGCCCGGTTTATTGAATTTTAAATGTTTCCCTTATTGATTATTAAATGTACGTATTAATTGATTGTTTTCCGATTTTATGTGTTATTAATTTGTGCTAAACATCACTGTTTACATTTTATCCGACTTTTCTTTTCAATATGGCGGCTGAGTAATGGATCGACTTTTCCCTCCTGGATAACAACAATGACAACTGAGCATCGCAAATGTAGATAAATTAAATTAAATACAATTCAATAAATAACGCTGAACTCAGTGTCTGAATCTTGGTTCGCAGGCGCGAGAAACCCGTATTCTAATGAGGCAAGGCAGTAAAGTTTTGGCGGGAAATTCGAATTTCATAGCCAAATCTTCAGTCTTGTGGCGGTTGTTTACTAAACAAAATCAACAATGAACAAGGCAGGGATATGAATATAGCACAAACACATTTATTGACCCATATAAAAGAATCCACGTACGCAAAATCGCAAATTAGGAACAATCCATGTACGCAAAATCGCAAATTAGAGACAATCATCGCAAATTAGGGGCTAGGTTGAAAACATGGAGCTTTTTGCTTTAGTGGAGTGCTCCATATTGACATTTTAAAACCAGGTGGTGGCACATTATTTTAAACATCTCACCAGGACTGTTTAAGCGGTTGCAGGTTGTTTGAGGGCTGTATGGCACTAACTTCTCCAAAAAATGGCACATAATGTGCACGGGTAACGTCCACGAGATCTTAATTTAGTCTAACCCATAGGGCAATTAGGATTGTTTTGCGTTTGGCACACTTTCCGTTTGGTGCCGGGACTTGTCAAATTGGTTGTCGCAAATTTGATTGTCGCAAATTTGGTTGTCGCAAATTTGGATGTCGCAAATTTGGTTGTTGCACAATACTTGTGATGTCATCACAGATTATACCACAAGAATGATACTATCTGTGCAAACAGTTTCCTGTTTACATAGCACGCTAAGCAACGTTTTCGCAACGTTTTTATAGTGTTTTCGCCGCGTTTACGCCAGGTTTTTGCCAGGTTTTTGCCGATTTTCGCTAGGTTTTTGCAGTAGGTATATTCAAAAAGCCGTGTTTTAAGTGTTTTAGGTGTTTGTGTTTTTGTTTTATGACGTTAAAAAATACAAAAACAAAAATACAAACATTTAAAACACTTTAAACATGACTTTTTGAATGCACCTAGAGTTTTTGCAGTTTTTTTGCCATGTTTTCGCAATGTTTTCACAAACTTTTTGAAACATTTTTGCAACGTACTTTTTTAATTAAGTGTAATAATTAAAGAAAAAAGTGTATTTAAGAGTTAGAAAAGAGTAATGTTAAAAAGTTAGCGCAAAGCGAATTTAGTATAAAAAAAAAATGAGTAGTACGTAAGGTTAGTGAATCCTTACTGAATTCTAAAGTCATGATACCATATTCAACTTACCTATCGATTTTCCAAGAATTTGATCGATTTAAAATTTATTATTACACTTACTCACTGAGCATTAAAAATGTTCATAAAAATAATTATTTTTTCCACTTTTTGCCATTAAAAAGTTTTGTGGAGTCTTCACGAATTTTTTTTTAAATTATTGTTTGCCTCAGGGCGCAATCTAGTCGACCCTGAAAATAGACATCCAAACAACAAAAACTGATTTATTTCCTGGGACTAGCCCATTCCTGTTAGAGGCTACAATGACGCACCTATATTCGGCTGACATTAAATTTTGTAAGTTGACACGCAAAATTTCTGAAATTTGGATGACCAAACGACGGTGACAGAAAAGCCTCACACAAAAAGGTAATCTAAACATTCTTGAAATAATATCTGCGAGATTTGATACAATTAGTACAATCGGAACGTCAATCCCCGCTGTTCTGTTTTCGAAACATAATAAACAAAAGCAATTTGATTTTTACGATTTTAATTCACTAAGTCTCACTATTGCAGAGCAAATAAGTTGCGTGTAAGTCGAGAATTAAAAATATGTAAATGGATATAGGTCAGTACTTTCTGTGCGTTTAAAACCAAGGTCACCGTCACTGGATTAAATACAATTTCTTAAAAATGTTAGCATTACGTCTATGAGTGTTTGATGGCGGAGGTCAGACGTGAGCTCCCAGTATGCAACTCGCAGCTGTTGGCCAATAGGAGCGTAGGCATTTGCTAAATAGAGAATTTAACAAGCGCTTGTTAGTCCTTATATTCTGGGTCCTAGCTGGAATTACGACGGAGTAGAGAAAACTGTTCCAAATATATATTATATTAAATCCTTGCAAATTGATTTGCACCACATTTTTTTCTATTGATAACATAAGATTATTTTTGAATTTTATCCTAGGTGCCAAGACGATATAAAATTTTCTGCACAATTGTTTATTTTAACAACTGTTGCTTAAACTAAGCTATTTACGAATTCACAGGGTTATCAGGAGTCCGATTCTGGACAACCAGCCATCATATTCACCATTTTCTATATATTTATGTCGCAATCTTGAAATCCAAAAATACAGTGAGTAATATTACAAAATGATCCAAGTTATAAAAAATATAATTTAGATTCACTCTAGAAAACAATGTGTAACAGCAGTGATTCAGATGAATTCGATGAACAAAATTTGCTTCAAGGTACTGGAAGCAAAAATTAAACTAAAAATACGTGTATTTGTTTAATAACATTTTTCTTTCCGTTTCATGTGTTGATGCAGGAGCTGTTTATAACACATATAATATTACAGTAGAAAAGGCTGAAGGTCAGTTAGTTGCTATAAAAATAAAAATTGCATTTCTTTATTTTTGTATAAGTAAAAATAATTAAAAACCATAAGAATATGAAATCTTTAGACGCATAAATTGATGTCGTGGTAGATTCAGTCAGCTAATTAATATAACAACTGATTTTATGTAATATACTTTACAGAATTGCATATTGGAAGCAGCATAATACCTACAATTAACTGCGAAAAGGAATTTGCATCACTTTCTATTAACGGTGTGTAGAAATATCAATACACAGTACAGTTAAACTTTAACTAATGGTTTTCATTTCTTATTTTCTAGTAAATGAACCCAAACTACCAAGTGCAGATAAAATAAAATTGAAAGCAAGTGACGTGTCATATTCCAATTTGAAAGAAAAGCTTCAACAACTGTATGGATGTATTACTTTGCCCAAAGTAGCTTGGCTGGATGGCGGATTTGATTTGCCAATGGCAGATTATTTTGTTAAACTTCAACTAAATCATTCAAATACGTCGATAGACGTCAATGAAATTTTCAATCCAGTTAAAACCAAAAGACCACTGCGGATACTGATCGAAGGCCAACCTGGATTTGGCAAGACCACACTGGCAACCAAACTTGCTTATGACTGGGCACGGAATGAAAAATACATCAATCACTTTGACCTGGTTTTCTTTATGCCGTTACGAGAACTGCGCGGACAAAGCATCGACAACGCAATTGAATTAATTGGACGCCAATGCGATTATCAAGACGACCAGATTATTCACACTGTAAATCGATACAGAGAAAGCACACTATTCATTCTTGATGGCTTGGACGAAGTTTCGTTGCAAGAACGACAAGAAATTATGAAAATACTTTACAAGCAGATTTACAGTGCGGCAACAGTAATACTGTTTTGTAGAACCGGCTTGTTCGAGTTTAGTACGAAAGAACGTACAAAATTGTTTGGACTGTCAAACGTACGTCGTGATTTTTACGATAAACAGATATCGATATTGGGGATTCCAAGTCTAAGAAAGAAAAAAGAATTTTTGTTAAAATTTATTCCAGAAGCAACTGTTAAGAATATAATGAAATGTTTGCTGCCACAATTTGATTTATTCGATTCACCATTACTTCTAATGCTGCTGCCAGTTATAATGGAAGAAGACGAAAATGTTGGTCTTTTCTCCACCAAAACAGAGTTTTACAAGAAATTATTTAATTGTATTTTGAAGCACAGTTGTACAAAATGCGGTCATGATATCTCAACAGACTTTGACCTGTTTCGGTTGAGTTCAGCGGCCGACATCATCCAGGATCGAATCAGACAGTTTGGATTATTATCGATTGAAAACATACGCCACAGGAAGTTAAAGTTTGAAAGCAATGACTTAGTGAAAGAGATCTACAAACTTGGATTTTTAATCAGCCACACAGAAATTAAATGCTTTAAATCGACAAACCATTTTGAGGCATTGCATCTGTCCATTATAGAATTTGCTTCTGCATTTGCTTTGTGGATGGAATTCAAATTTAACCAAGCAGCAACCGCAGAAAACCTTCTGATGCCAGCCATAAATGACTTTATCGAAAGTAAAGCAACGTCACTAATAATGCCTTTTCTTGCCAGTCTAATGGAAGATGATTTGGATCATTTGTTGTTTCACTGCTATCCAATGAGTGCGTGGTTTTCATTAAATTTTGATCTGTTAGTAAAGCTACTGTCAGAATGTTCGCCAACAAACATTTGCAAAAGCAAATGTGTTAAAAACTTTATTTCTCCAGACTTAAGGATATCTGGCGTGTCGGCTCATAAGTATTTGGGTGATGGCCTGAGTGTTCAACAGGAGTTAGTGAAATATGGAATAAAATGTGGCAAAACTGAGAGAATTACCATATATGTAGAAACAACATTAAAAATGGCTATAACTAAAATAGAAACAAGTTTACAAATTAACTTCAATTTAATAGAAGGAATATGGTTTACAGCATACTCAAAAGTGCCTTGTGAACTGGGACAAGTTTTTCAATATTGGAACCCAATTTTGTTTTCGGCAACATTGGAAGATTTTCTATGTTTTGCTGTATTCGCGGGTATTGAATCATGCTATTTAGATATTTCCAGTTCTTCATTAACAGCAACATTTCTACAATTGATAACTGAAAAGGAAATATTCAACAAAATCAAATATCGTTACTTACAAATCGAAATTGCAAGCGACCATCAAAAGGAAGTTATTGAAAACCTTCTAAGAAACAACCAAGTACAAAGTCTCGAGTTAATCGGAAACCATGAGTTAGACATGAGTGAATTTTGCTGCGTTGCTGCTCAATCCAGTATCTTGACTCACGTGCGTTTTAGAAATGTTACTCTTGATTTGTACGATCTTACCAATGGTGGAACTAAGAAATATACTTGCATGGACATAGGTTTCTGTACTTTGACTTGTAAGCGGCCATTATTAGAGCGAAACTGTTGTAGCAACTTGGAAATATCCTGCCTGCTTTGCATTGAAGCAATAACCGAGATGGATCCTGATAGCTTGGAGTGTTACAACATCAAAATTGATAATTTTATTGATAAATATCCCGTATGGACTGGTTTTAACAGTGTTAAATGTCTATCCCTACTTGGAAATTATGATTTATTTACGGTACATTTAGTTTCTGTTTGGAAAAATTTACAAACATTACATCTCCAATTTGAGGACCAACTGGACAATGAAGAAATGTTAGCAATTTCTCTCCTAAACCTTCCAATTGTGAAACTAGTTATTGAAAAACATTGTAAATTCAGTATTTCAAGTCTTTTCAAATTTATGAACAGTATTGGTGCCAAGAAAAACAATTCACAACTAAAAGCAATAGATTTCATCGATTCCAAGATAAATATATCTGAATGTGAAGTATTAGAATTGATTGAAGGACTCAAGTGCAACTATTGGGGTAAAGTGAATTTAGTATCAACAAACAGATTATTACGTAAAGTTAGAAAATTGTTGCTGAATTCTAAACTCAGGGTAACGCATTCAATTTACCAATCAACGTTCCCGGAATTTGATCGATTCAAAATTTATTATTACACTTATTCACCTAGCATTAAAAATGCATTAACTCTTACGTGCCAATAAAATAATTAATGATCCAGTAACCCATTAGTTGATGTATGAATTGATTTGGTATAGACTATTGGTGCGATTGAATGATGAACATATTCCATTTCAATGTTTTAATAAAAAGTACCTTTTAAAATTTCCAATTGTCCATTGCATGTAATTAGCAAAATCACTTGTTTTAAAATAGCATGAACAAATTCTTTCAACTTCTAAATTAATTTCATCTTTTCTTCTACAGGCATTTTGCCTTTTTTTTAAAATCTTCTCATCCTTAGGAAATCTAAAAAATAATATTTTTTTTCCTGATTTTGATTTGTCCGTGTTTTTGCATCCAAAAGCGACACACAATGGCATTTTCGCATTTGAAATGGCGCCCAGTGACATCAGAACACAATGGTTTCGCCTGTTGCCCCGCCTCCTCAGTTTCAGGAAGTGACGCATTTTCTCTCAAGTGGCCAAACGTTCTAAACAATATCTCTCTCAACCTTTGATATTTGGATATTTTAACTTGTGTTAACATGGATTTATTTTAGGCTACGTTTCTAACATTGGTTTACGGGCCAAGCAGTGCTGGTAAGTTTGCAAATTTTAAGAGAAAAAAGTTGTTACGAATTAGGAGTGTTGCTATGCAAACTATCATTTTCTGAGATTTTGTACATTTGTGTGAACTACAATACTTTCTAAAAATTTCTGGTGCGTCACAAAATTTATCACAATTGATAAGATAAAGGTGTAACAAAGCCCAACTTTAACGCCAATCGTGCTCACATTTGAAGGCCGCTAATTTGTTCACAACAAAAACCCTATTCCTGAAAAATTGTAAGTACGGTAATTTACAATGCAGCTTGTATATTTATAATTATTGTAATAAAATATTAATTTTTTTCAGGTTGTCACGCTGCAAACGGGATGATCTCGCCTGTGTACCCGCTTGTGTTTTTCTGTTTGCAGAAATTATCAGATACACACAATCCCGCTTCCTAACAATTCAACAATTGTGTTTTAATTACAAATGGTAACCACTTTAAAAGAAGTATGCAGATTGATCGTACAAGATTAATGTATTATTATTACAATAATTTTATAATTTTAAAATTTTTTTACAGTTATTTTGCACATGACATACAGTGATTAAGGATTAAAAGAACAAAAGAATTAAACAACAAAAGCAAAGGTGCAGTACTGAAGAGGCAGAGACCAAACTTGAACAGTTGTGTTGCCATTAAATGGACACGTTTCATTTCTATTACAGCTGTAAATTGTAAGTAATCCAAAAGCTCATTTCATGATAATTAAAATTCAAAAAAATCAAATATTCTATAAATGCTCTGAACATACTATTACTCTCTTTTGGAGCGCATGCTGTAAAATAAGATTTGATAAAATCTGGGGATCTGATTGGCGAGCTGCCGGGAATTTGATCGCTTTAACCCACTCTGTTAGTGTCGACAAGAGAAAGTAGGCGAATACACTCGAAAGCACAAATGAAATTATAAATATTCATTACATTTAAGTAAAGTGTGGATGAGATTGCATTGACATATAACGTGCTGTTCGACGCCACCACACAAGATTGCACCCACACAAGATTGCACCCACACAAGATTGCACCCACACAAGATTGCACCCACACAAGATTGCACCCACACAAGATCTCTATAAGGCCCAAAATGTAGTTTCAACAATCTCAGGTCCCGTTCAGATCAAGTTCAAAGTAAGCAAGCAAGCAAGCAAGCAAGCAATTATTTCCGGTAGAATCTTGCTATTTATACTAGCTAGCAGATTAGTTAGAGATTATTAATTCTCCAATGAGAGAGATTCCTTTTGGAATTCTTCTAATCCTGGGGGATATTCGAAAGTACTCTCGTGTACAAGGAATTTAGGGGTTACGTGACCCTTAATTTCTCCTTTCGATGATGTCGTAGGGCAAAGTGGCTGATTTACCCTTATCTATCAGTTTGTGATGATGACATTCTAGGGTTAGAACTATTAGGCCTGTGTATGCGTCATCAGAGGTATAGCAGGTCAATTTGCTAGTCACGACATTAATGGTAAATCTTTGTGTAAGAGTGTGTGCAGAAAAGAGGGGGACAGCAGTTATCAAAACACTACATTTATTATAACCGGATATAACCGCAGTTGCGGCTATCGGTTATGCAATTAGATAATATTTATACAACAAACTATGCCGACATTTGGCTCTTTAAATGTGTAATAAGTTATACAAGTGATTAGGTCAAATACTTAGTTCCGTATTGGCTGCATCGTAACAACAACGTCAAGGTTCAGGCGCATTATTGACAGACGTTTGTTTAACGTCGCTTCGGAGTAACGTCGTGTTTTCATACTGTGAAAGGAGATGGAAAAGGAGCCGGACACGTCCGAGGCTCTTCGTCGTCTGGCTCAGCGGGCATTTGCCCAGCACATGCGGAGAGACTGGGGGTTCAGCCACGCTTAACGCTATTCTTCATCCAGCAAGGAGGTATTCGAATTAAGCAGGGCAGGGACTTATTATCACCACACAATATCCGTCTTCATCTTGCGTTTGCACAGTATTACCGATATATGTGGCGGCTTCACCATTTATACCGTGCCATGGGGCACACGCCCGGTAACGTACAGTACATATGATGGCATCAATCGATAGGACTGGCAACGTACGTAATGGCTTCTGACCACAGCAATGGTCAGGCGTCTCCATCATCGGAGAAAAACTACACCTATTTGTTAGATAGGTGCAACATATATTTACATATAGTTCATTTTAAGATTCAGTGTCAAGGGGCTGTTTTCCAGTTGGAAACCACCTTATATACTGGGGCCAATATAAGGATTATCTCAGTTGTTCCAATCGGAACACTGGCTTTGGGAATCCCTCCAATCAAGTGATAGAGGATATGGATACTCAGGACACAGGAAATGGATACCGGGGACATTTTCGCTGTCCAGGGGCCCAATGGATTAGGATATGCAGGCGAATTCCTTAATCCCTTGCAGGTGCGCTAATCTTAGACAAGATTTGACGAAGACCTCTGTCTAGTGGTGTAATTCTGCATCGATGAATGCAGATTATTACCTTTTTTACATATAACTAATAAACCTATGGGCACATAAAGTTTATATTTATTCTTTCCTTCAGCAGAACTGACGAAACGCAGAGAAGTGATCGCTTTTCGCTTACTTTCGTTGCAATTACCGCTAGAAGTTGCAAATGCGCCTTCTGGTGACAAATTCACGTACACATACAGCTTTAAACCGTCACAAGTTATCCAACAAAAAAGGGGTAAACTTGGTTGGGTTTATCATCCCTCACTTTTAAATCATTACACCTTCCTATAGGAAAATGGCAATTTTTTATAAACTTTATTACTGGTTGTGTGAAAGTGCCATTTATGCGCAAGTTGCATGTGCAAGTTGAAATTGGCACGATTTATTCAAGTTGTGCACTTTGGTGGTGATATTTTAAGTCTTTTGACGAAACGAGATCATCACAGGCAAGAATAGAACTACATTTATCTATTCAATAGAATACTCAATCTGGTTGATATTACTTGTAATTGTAGAAAATGAAAAACTAGCACAAAAGTAGAAATATAGCAAATCAGTTTTATGAAAATTGTATGTGTGTGATAGCCGATTTCTACATTTTGTTACTGCGAATACATAGTTGTTATGCGCTACCTCGTGGCGTTATTTGTTACACTTTATACTGCAATACAATGAGCACACTTGGTTTTTGTTTAGTCATTAAAAAATGCATTGTTTAGAGAAATGATTTTAGAACCACGTGTGTCGTAGCCAGTAATTGAACATTTATGGCAGCAATTGGAGATGTTCGACTTGCCGCTATTCCTAATACTCTTACCAGTTATTTTAGAATACGACGAAGACATCGGAGAAGTCAAAACCAAAATTGACTTTTTTAAAAAGCTGTTCAATTGCAGCATAAAACACAGTTATGCGAAACAAAAAAAGAAAATTGATCCTAATTTTGATCTGTTTAGTTTTAATGGGCAACCCAGCAATATTCAAGAGCAATTTCGAGATTTTGGAATATTATCGGTGCAAAAAATACTCCAAACCGATCTAAGGTTCCAAAGTGATGATCTGACAAAGGAGATTTATCAATTCGGTTTGCTTATAAACCACATTAAAATAAAATGGTTTTTATCAAAAAATCACTACACAGGGCTTCATTTAGCAATTTTGGAATTTGCTGCTGCCTTTGGATTATGGATGAAGCTCACTTTTAATAAAACTGATGAAAACACAGACAACCTTTTGAAACCAATTGTAAATCATTTTGTGGAGAGTGAGGGAACGTCACTAGTATTGCCATTGCTTGCCAGCCTAATGCAGGAAAAAATTGGACACTTTGTTATCCAAAATTCAATCATTTAGTGCGTGGTTTTCATTAGATTTTGCATTGACACCGAAACTCATTTCAGAATGTTTAACACAGAATATTCATGAAAGTAAATTTTTGATAAACTTTATTCCATCTGAAGTACATGCTGATTGCCCATTGTACTATGGTTTATTAAGCATTGGAAGGGAATGCTTGAAATATGGGAGCAAACGTGGCAAAATTAAGAATATTATAATTGATCGAAATATTTCATCAGAATTATTGCTGGATGAAACAATAGACGAATGCAAAAATGAAATTGAGGCTCGTTTGGAGTTGGACTTGCAGCCAAAATCTGGAATGTTACCAGTTTCAGAAGACGACGAAATCGAAACTCTTTTTACAGCACTCTCAAATTTACCGTGTAAAGAACTACAATTTTTTTCCCACTCAGATCTGCGAAAAGCAACACTAAAAAACTGTTTACATTTTGCTGCATCATCATCAGCTATTGAGTCGTGTGAATTGAGGCTCATGAATCCTAGAATCGTAGAAGAATTTTTAAAATATATTAATAATCACAAAGCATTAAGTAAAATCAAATATCGACATTTACAGATTGTAATTTGCACCAACTTTGAGTTAAACGTTGTTACACATCTTCTGAAAAATAATCAGGTTTAATCTCTAGATTTAAATGCTTGGTGCTTGTTAGAAACTAGTAGTTTTTCCCATGCTGCTGGCCAATTTGTATGTTTAACATCGTTGCAACTGAGAATGAGTAGTAGCTTTGATTTGTACGATCTTACCAATGGTGGAAAAAAGAAATATGTTCAGTTTGGTGTTGAAAGTTATGGTAAGTTAATTTGTAGGCAGCCGACTTCATTTTGCAACTGTTTTAACACTTTGACAATTAATAGTCTAGAAAATATTGAATTAATACTTGCGGTGAAACCTGTCAATTTGGAGTGTTGTGTTATGACATTAAGTGACTTTCTTAAGTGCTTAGAAGCAAATGAACATTGTTTTTCCAAGTGCAGCAATTTACAAACATTAAGTATTGAATTTGAATGCAATGATACAAACCAGCAGGATATAGAAATGCTTGCAAAAATCATCCGAAGTCTTCCGATTGTGGAATTAATGATAAAAAGCAATTTAACAAATGCAAAAAATCTATTTCGCTGTATGAACGATATGAAGGCCAGGCAATTCAATTGCAGTTTAACAACAATCAATTGGTGTATGGTTAATTTTGAAGAATCTTCTGATTTGTCTGAATTAACAAAAGGTCTCCAGCTCCATCACTGGAATAAAGTGAATTTAGTAGCAATTAATCCTCAATTGTCTAAACTTAGGAAAGAGTTGTCTAATTTTGATGTAACCCATAATGTAAATTTAGAATATATGAGAAGAATATCCTTATCTCGTCGAGCACTCTATTTTCATCCCTGTGTATTGTCAATAACGAAAAAAAAATCAAGATCGTATAGGAATGCAATGTTTAAGTGCATAATAGGGGGTTTCTTTGTATGTACGGTTTGGCAATTCAGTGATTTTGCATTAATCACAAAATCAATTATTGAAGGCACAAAAAACATTCGCACGATTTTGCAATTTTATGGTGTCTGTCGTATTCGGTTTTAGTTGTACTGTATCAATTGAAAATGTATGTAAAAAAAAAGTACTGTATTATGTGACAAACAAATTATTTATTAAATAAAATAAAATTAGTAGTGTTTTAACAGAACTCTTAAGCCACTCTTCGGCCCCGAAGCAGCAGGATTACTGCACTGGTGGAAGAAAAACTATGTTCTTGGAAAATTGCTGCGCAATGGAACAAGAGCTGAAGCAATGTTTCCGCCTTCATTGTGGACGTGTTACAAGTTATACCGCGACAATCAATCCCGCACAACCAATGCTGTAGAGTCATGGCATTTGCTTAAACAATATTATTGACGATAAACATGTGGGACTCTATCATATGCTGAATGTCCTACGGAAACAGCAAGCAAGCACTGAATCAAAGTGTGAAGGTGTAGCATATGTGCTACATGATTATGCGCAAACGTAAATTATTTGTATATGATACATGTATTGTGTTACGAAATGCTGTTGTTAAAATGTAAAGAATGACACGCGGTTGCCCAGGCAACCGCGTGTCATTCTTTCTGCTGGAAACTACTGGAGAGGGTAACGGGGCCAGTGGGAACTCCTCCACTCTATTATCAATCATCCACAGACTCGTCTTCTCTTCCCCCCCTCTCCAGGTTGAAAAAGCACGAGCTCCTCGCGTCCTCTTGTCTCTTTAAACAGGGGCACCGCACGCACAGCTGAGTCTAAGCTTGCACCCTTTCTTGGCCGGACATGGTTTACATGCCGTACCAAGCATGTCCCATTTTCTATATCAACTAATTCATATAAAACTTGGCCCTTCTTTTCTGTAACAACGACTTCACTTGTGTGACGTTGCTTGGGGGCGCAATGTCAACTACTGCGCGAACTCGACCTGGCAGAGGGGACAACCCACCATTTGCCAATAAAAAACCCAAAAATTCTAGTTCTATTACGCCAAATTGGCATTTAACTCGGCATAGGCGCAGATTAGCGTCTCTCAAACGCTGTAAAACAGTCCTTAGGATAACAACATGTTCCCTAAACGTTATCGTGGCGATTAACAGGTCATCCTGATAAACAAATAAATTTTTTATTCCAGAGACCATGCCCTCAGCGCACCGCTGAAATATACCAGAACTACTTATTGTGCCGAATGGCAGTCTTGCGACCGTCATCAAACCCTTCAAAGTATTTACCGCAGCAATTTTTGCGGATCTATCAGACAGCCTAAGTTGCAGGTAGGCATGCCTGTAGTCAAGTTTTGAAAAAAACTTGGCCTTGCCTACTCTGGCGAAGATATTCGCGATGGCTGGGAGAGGGTATGGATCTGGCTCAATTGCCAAGTTAATTGTAGAACGGTAGTCGCCGCACAAGCGAACGCTACCGTCCT
>JAQFXT010001154.1:0-20382 GCA_034683725.1 Strigamia crassipes | reverse complement strand
CTAATTATTAAAGTTTCCTATTGGATTATTTTCGTTTGCATCTGTTTGTATCTGTTTCAATGATTCTCTGTATTATATACCAATATATATATAGAATAAAATTTTTTTTTCTTTAGTATATTTGTGAACGTCTTGGAAACCGGCAAAAAAGTGCTTTCAAACTTTTTGTTTTTAGGGTTTTTGGTGTTTTTGGTGTTTCTGTAAACGGAATTAACTGCACCTGGTATCGTGTGCCAAAATCAAACTGAAAAATCCTTGTCTGCAGACACACAAATGCAATAAATACATGATTTTTGGAAATAATAATAGTAATAATAGTAATGGCAATCAACAATTTTATACTTTTGTGTGGTCACGTGCTAAAAAATGGAATTTAGTGTTTGAATTTGGTATCAAGAATCTTGATACCAAATTCAAACACTAAATTCCATAAAGATACCGGGCGCAGACTGTAGAGTGGTTAAGTGGTTTATGTCTGGTTTTGGTTTTTACAACCAGGAATGGACTGGTAACAAATTTAGTACAGGAAAATCTGGATAAGTCGGGCCACAGGAAATTTCCTGATATCCGGCCGGGCCAGTCCAGCACTGCACGGGTCACTGGAAAATTCTCGGTGTCCTGCTTGGCCAGTCCAGCCCTGTTTACATTTTACCTTCCATTCGGTGTAATGCCTTCATAGTGAAGCATCTCTACCAAAAACCTAAGTAAAAACACAACAGTGTTGATAGAAATTGGCCATAATTCGTTGATTGGATGAAATTGTTTACTTGTAAACCCCAAAACTAGCTTACCAATAGACTTAATCTTTTTTTTTTCAATTTACTTTATATAGAAACACCAAAAACCATACAAACAGAAACCATGAATGTGCACCTAACGATTCAGAAGAGTCTTGAACATAGAACAAAAACATTGAGTTTTCTTGTTCAGTTCAAACGGCATATTATAGAATCACTTTCCGCCTCTCACCTTTAAATTTTCCAACCTCTATACTTAGTGTTTTTGCAAATGAGACATAATTAAAGTGCAGAGGAAGTGACAAACTCATTAATGCCTAATTCCTGTCGTAATGAAGCCCACAATTTGGAATGCCGACCGAAAAAGAAATAATATTGTATGTGTGTACGTGTATGCAGGAAATTGTGGCAAATGGAGTGGACAAACACCTTAATTAAGTCGTTCCCTTCTCCGAGCAGTGCGGGGTCGAGTCAACGTTTTCCTATTTACTTTTGACCCAAACGCACTCCACGCTCGTTGCTCGACACCCAATTGTTTTTTTCTCGTTAACTTCAGCTAGAAACCGTAACTGATTAACTGTACAAATAATGAAAGCAGGAGGGAAAGAAAAAAAACAAAAAAAAAAAATAAGATTCCAACCTTAATGTTCATTACAAGGCGAAATACAATCAAAATAAATGGGAAATGATTTTTTTTGTTGTTTTTCTCCAAAACCCGCGGAAAGTTTGTTACAAAAACCCGTGATCCCCAGCAACAGGATCGGTCGATAAAATTTGAATCTCTTCAGCCATCGCAAATTGCTCCCAACATTTATTTTTATAGCGCACATTTTTGCACCTCATTCAAAACGATTTTAGTTACCTGTACACGTGACTCGATCAAATCGAGCCTCATTGCCAACGCTTCCCTCATAAAAATGTCCGGGTAGTGACTGGCTGCGAAAGCTCTTTCCAACTCCTCCAATTGCCATCCATTGAAATTGGTCCTCGTGCGACGTCTTTTTGTTGGTTGATCGTCTTTCCCATCGTCGTCCAAATCTAAAAAAAAAAAAAAATCCAAAAAAAATTTTTTTTTTCAATAAATTTTTTTTTTTATTATTATTTCAAAATATGGGGGGTGTGGTGGGGTTTGAAAAGGTGCGGGTGTTTAATAGGTGCGCGAGTGAGTTCACTTAGAAAGTGGGGCTTAGCGTTATCCGTACGTCGTTTTGATTGGCAATTTTCCCTCGGCTGTTCTGTTTCATTGGCGGGTAGCTGTGACCTGCCATCGACCCATGGATGAGCTTCCATAGACCGCAACGATTGACGTGAATCATTTGGAAAAGCCAATTACACAACCCTCCTTCTCCCATCTCAAACCTCATTCTAACCCCAATACCAATTGCACAACCCCCAACCCGAAACCTCCCTTTTACAATTTATAAACTGGAAACATAATCGAATATAAATATATTTTTATATATTTTATACGGTGGAATATTGGGGACATTCCTATTCAATTATGAGTTGAGTGTGAGTGTGTTGATACGCAATGCGATTGGGGAAATGCGTGAAATCTAATTGGCTGAAGCAGTTGCGGATGATTTCTCAATTATATTGATTATTTGCATTGTTTTGTGAAACGGACCCAACATTTCACAGCCAAATGGTGATTTCTAGCTTGTGGTTGCTTGATCAGTTCGATGTTGTGGGCTGCGGCTTTCCATAATGTCGCAAATTGGCGAAACCTGGTTTTCATGCATCATTGAATTTGATAGTTACACATTTTATATCTCTTGCAATGCCGTTTTCCATAAAAGGAAGACATTTTATCGAGAAAAAAAATAAAAGACTAAATTTTGTTAATTAGAAGGAAGAAGATAAAAAAATCTAAATTACCGAATGCACAAATTATGTTTTTTTTTTATATAATACATTTATTTCGACCTTGAATGCCAAAATGGCTGCGACATACAAAATATAAAATTTACCATCTGAAACGGAACCAACTGATGTTTATCAATGTGTATGTTGATAATAAATTACATTGCATATTGTAACTAAGCAACTATAGTTGTAACTTGTAATCAGACCCTGTAAGAGAGAGAGAGGGATATCGGGGCCACTTGGCCGGGACCCCAACCAAAAACCGAGAGTTCTCGAGTTCGAAACAAAAACTTGGGAGAAAAAAAATAAATAATAAATGGTTCGTGCATTTTTAGATTTTAACATTTTACTGTTAGACGCTCACATATTTGCGACTGGCCCGGGCCCCTCACCCGGGCCCCATCGCGTCTTTTAAAGGCCCTGGTTGCATCACAAAATGGAATAAACGAAACTACGGCCTTGAAAAGCAAATTTCTGCGTGTCTAACAACCAAATAAATAATTCCAAAATTTAATAAATGAAAAAGAAAAAAAAAAAAGTAAAATGGCGCAGCAGGTGTTTGGACTGAGTCACGTGATATGTACAAAACATCTTAATCAATGTTGGCAGTCGTAGCTGAGGGCAAACAACCGGCGGGCGATTTGATTCGCTTTTGAGCGTTTTTGTTGAAAAGAAATTAATTAAGAAGTGAAGCAGCGAGGCAAAGATGGCCGCTTTGAAGTGCGGTATTAAAGAATCGGGCGCATGCGTGCAAATTTGCTGTTACACTGGCTAACGGAGCGCGTCTGATCCGAGCAAGAGGTAAAGCAAGCTTAATGACCGGTTCTTCCCTCATAACTGCGAAGATTTATCGGCCCTTCTGTCTGACAACACCTAATTTCCATTGGCAGAACGAGTGGTTTATTATTTTCAAGGCGACTGACATATTTACGAAGCCGCCGCCAGGAGGACTCTTATCGCGATAATCACGGGGCCCCACAAAAACCCGGTTGCGTGAAAAGAAAACATCACGACCCACAACAAACGCTAATACTCCTTTACTACAATTATTACCTCCTCGACCCCCCTTCCCCCGGACTTCTCAAAATGTCTTCATCAGCGCACTGGGCACGCATATCCCGCCATATTGATTACTAACGACTCGAGAGAGAAGGGGAGGGAGGATGGATGGATAAATGGATGGAAAAAATAAATAATCACTTTTTGTGAAATAAAAAAAAAATTGGAAATAAAATTATCATACAAACAACAGGAAGTGTGGAATGAAGTCATTTAAAGATGGTAATGCAATTATTATTATTATGACATTTTTTTTTTAAATTTGATTTTAGTTATTAAAGTTGGTGGAGTGATGTAATTGTTTGTTATAATGGGCACCAGGTGTTGTGAGCTTTGAAAATGGGAGTTTGTAACTTAGGCTTGTGTGTTATAAATATAAGAATGATGATATCTTAATGATAACAATTTTCGGCTCATTTTCGACACTTTAAACTGGGAAATAGAAAATCCGGCATTCGAATTGGGAATTTTATGTAGTTTACAGAAACGTGTGTTGGGGCTGGCGGGGATTTGTTTTGTGTACGCAAATGCCTTTAAATTTGGTGTTTTTCACATAAAAAATTTTTTTTTGCGTGTAAATGCAATTTTTTTTATATCAAAATGAATTTTTTTTCCCGTAAAAATACATTTTTCTGCCTGCAAATAAATATTTTTTTTAAACTTAAAAATGCATTTTTCGGCTAAAATGAGGCATTTTTAAGCTAAAACGAGGAATTTTTCGGCTAAAACGAAGCATTTTTCAGCCAAAAAAGCATTTTAGCAATAAAATATGACGATATTATTTCTGATTATTTATGGGGCCCCCCCCTGTCGTAATTTTTTCGGGGTCCTAAAGTCTTAGTCTGCCCCGCAAGTTTTATCTAAAAACTGTTTTATTTTAACCTCGATTATAACACTTTGAAGCAACCATTTTGTTTCCGCTTCAACAGCAGACCCGCCGTCGCGTTAATCCGCGCGCATATCCATTTCTTATTGTTAAAACAACGAATATAATCTCTAAAAAAATGTCAAAATAAATATTATTTAACGTTGTAAATTTGCATTGTTTACGCCATTTTCAACCCCAAAACAACAAAAACCGGTAAATCTGCTTTTAAAAATAACTGGATTAACTTTTTGTTAGTTTTCAATTTTTAAACTAAAAAAAAAAAAAAAAAAATTAAAAAATTATTTTTATATTCAGTTTAACGACTAAAGGAGAAAAAAAAATACTAACTAAGTGTTAATTTATTAGACCAAACAAGCGCCATTAATTGCCAAAACAAACGTTTTAAATCTTAAAACACAAATTTATTACTCATAGTAAAATTACAACTAAATAAATAAATAAGATAAAAATGAAAGTAAAAAAAAAAAAAAAAAATTGAAGTGTGAGTGAAAAATGGCGCTAAAGGGATTTCGTTAGCCTTAATGAACGAGTGTCATTGTTTTGCCCCACCCCCGCGTCTGATGAGACCCGCAGGTGACGTGTTTATCAGAGCCGCCTGCACCTATTGCCTTGTGGGAGGGTCGTCAATACACATGATGGATTGATGCATTCCCGCCCTTCTACACCATTTATTCGCTGCCAAACGAGAGAAAAACTGCCACTGCAATTCACATCCGATACAAGCATTATTTCACCTGACTTTCATGTTGCATTTGTGACGTCACCTGGATGCGATAAGAGAAGCCATCTTGGTTGGAGCGCGACTCGCGAGCGAAAGACGTGAAAATGAATGTTTGTCGTTGCAGTTTTCCCGCGAGAAACGGAAACGGGAGCCCGATGGCGGGTCGAGGTGATTAGCCGTCGTTGTGTCGTTATCGGGGCGTCAAATAACGAGTAATTAAATAGAGGACGACGGTGTTGGACGCGATTGAAAAGGGGCCCTGTAATGGCGCCACCAATTAAGATCCGATGCAAAAGTATTTTTTCGCGTGCGTGCTGCTCGCCAATAAATGGTTAGTGAGAGCGTATTGTCTACCTTTTCCAACAATTTATCGCCCAGGTGCGTGCGAGGAACACGTTGAGAAACTAAACTCGCACTAGGAAATTACGAGGGATGAAGTCATTGACCACCTCGTGTATGGATGTCAGTTGCGAATCGTAATTTAATCAAAAATTGAAATTGAAATTGATCGTTTTTTAGTTCGATATTATTTTTTTTAAATTGGATATATATATTAAAGTGTGTTTTGGGGCTTTAATAGATTTAATTTTGGATTTTTAATGAGTTTTTGGGGGTAAATGTTTAATGATTTATGCTCATCGTTAAAATTTTGTTTACAAAATTACGATTATTATTATATTTTTTTTTAATATTTTATTTTATGATTAATGCATAGGTTTAGGGCCATAAAACATGTTTTTAAGCGAATTAAAGTCTGATGCATATAATAGGCCTAGTTTTTAATTCCTTAAAAAAAAATAATTAATAAAAAAAAATTTATGTTTAAAAATACGTATAAAAATAAAATTTTGCACAATTAAAATTAAAAAAAAAAAAAAAAAAAAATACCAAAACATATTAAGCCTATATACACTAAACACAACATTATTAAAAATAAAAAAAATTTAAAATAAAAAAAAAAAAATTCATTTCGTGTAATTTGCATCACGGAATTTTTTTTTCGCCCGCAGCAAGAACTAATCATTACATTATTAATTTTTTTATTATAATAATTTTCGAATTTTATTTTCCATTTTAACATGTAAGAAACATTTGAGAAAAAAAAAAGTTTTTCAATTTTTTAAAATTAGCTTATATACTTTAATAATTGCATCGAGAAAATAAATGAATAGGTAATGAAGTGCGGAGTAATGTTAAAGTGACCCCTGGTATGAAAAAGAGGCTTGAAAAGAGCGCAGCAATTTAATTAATTAGGTGTACAGCGGGGCAAATTTGTTTTTGTCGCGGTAAAGAGAATCGGGTGTTGTTTGTTAGATCTGATAGCAGTGTTGTATCTCGCTCATTAAGGTGTTGCAGGTGCACATGTCAGGCGAGAGAAGGGAGCGCCCCGCCAGCCGTTTGACAAGTTAATACCTGGTCGGGGGATCGTTAAAGTGTGAAGAGTTTTCTTGGTCTCGGAAGAACACCGGGCCCTAACAACAGCGCACTATCCCGAACGGCAAATTGAAATTGAAACAAATGTCTCTTGCCACTTCAAATTGATTGAACCAAAACCAACAACGACATTTTATTCCGTCTCACGTCTCGTCTGTTCTTTTCCTTCGTCTTTATTTGTTTATTTGTTTATTTATTTATTTTTTTTTACTCAAAAATTCCAATTTTTGTTTTCATTGAAGTTTCGGGTTGAATTAATTATTTGTTTACGGTGTATCAACTCGTTAGTTCATTTTAGCAGGGCCGTTGACAAGTGAAGGACTTGCCTGGCCCAGGGCCTCACACTTTTGGAGGGCCGTGGAATCACTATATTAATTAATACGTGCCAGAAAAGGAAAAGAAAAAGATGTTGTTATGGGAAGACAAATGGGTTCGTCTTAGGAAGAATAAGTAATGTCCTTGTCAAGAGTTGTGGGTGCAGTAATCGTGATGTAACTATGCAAGAATGGCGATAATATTTTATTCTATCTTTGATGCCGCGGACTTCTTCAAGACGGGACCCGGGCGATATTAGAATCGTGAGGCCCCTACTCCGTAGCACTTTCACTAACGATTTATAAACAATTGACCAGCCTTCCCCGTAAGAGAGGCCCGAGCGCAAATAATTCGGGCCCTAAAAAATCTGAATAATAATAATAATAAAGAACGTAAATAAAATTTAAAAATACTGTATTCGAGAAAATACTTTCTGCTTTATATTTTTTTCGTTTTATTTTTCTGGGGCCCCGTGCATAGTCCGGGGCCCGGGTGCCTTGCACCCGCTGGACCCCCTTGTTGCCGGCCGTATGTGTAACTATACTGAAGACGACCCGAAAGGGTCGAAAGGCCTCTGGTTTTAATAAATTGAAATTAAACCTACACAAGTTTCACATTTAATCTGTTCGAATAGTTAATACAATGTAAGCAATACGCATTGTAAGAAAAACTAAACTACTATTTCTTGGACGTTTAGGAACGACTAAATTTTATGTTTTTGTTTTTTTCTATTAGCTTCATGCAGATTTTAAAAATAAAAAAGACTGAAAGGTTTTATGAGAAAAGTATATCTGAAGTTTCACGTATTATAAGCACAACTATTACGTGTAATAACTCATTTAGATACGTGTAGTTATATATTTTCTCTATGTGATTTTTACATCTTCACTTTGTTGTAATTGCATTGGGTTTGGGATTGATTTCTATGTTTGCATGGCTAGGATTTCTGGCTGGGATTTTGTACAGTAAATATTAATACAGAAAAATAAATTTAACAAAAAAAAAAATGGCTGCTGACTGATCGTGTAATTGTGTTATTTAAAAAATGATGATTGGGGAAGAAACCTCTTGCTAATAAGTCAAAATGAAGCAAAAACATAATTGATGATATGATGAACTAATCATATACATTCTTTCAGCTATTCGCTTTGAATTGTTTAGAATTTGAACAATTACTTTTTGATTATGTTAAATACCATTTTCCCTCGAGGCTTAAACAATATATTTCACATCAATTACTACACCTAACATGCGTATATTTTGATTGGTTATCACAAAAACACATCAGCAGTTTGTTGATGTGAAGCAAATAAACAAACATGAAAACATGTGTATGTAATGACCTTAATTAGCTACTAAATTTATAAAAATCGCATCAGTTTGCCCTCAACTCGACAATTATTTAACGATAACACACTCAAATTACAAATGTACACAAAACCAAACCAAAAAAAAAAATTTTAAAAAATATATATATTTTTACCAACTGAACACACACTTAAAAACGGCCCAATATTTATCCCATTTCACAAATAACAAAACAAAACACAATATTTCCGATCAACCACACACACACACCAGACATATTGTCGTCGAGCGCCATGCAGCATCGCATTAGGCTTAAAACAAACCCCCGAAGCCGCAGTGCTTTTTAATCTGATTAAATTCCAGTTGACTATTCGGCAGATAGAATATATGGGGTTAATTTTTTATTGAAAATAAACTGACCTTTGTTTTTGTCGTTGGCACAATCGGCGCTGTTGGTCGAGTCGGCGGGGCTGGCGGCGGACGAGGGCGCAGCAGCCGCGTGCTGAGCGCGCAGAATGCTGTCGATGGTGAAAGCCGAGGGAACGGCATGCCGGCCGCTGTAATCGTACGGCAGACTGATTGGAGCAATGGGGCCGGCAACGTAGGACGAGAAGGGATTCGTGCCGAATCGCGCCAAACCGAACCGGGAATCCATGGACCATGGGGGCCGTCGAGCGGGAGCTGGAGCCTCTCTTTTCCGTCGGCGGTTTCGTCTGTTGGTTGCCTCGCCCTTCATCACGCAGCTTGACAGACCCTTCTCCTCCCTTCCACCTTTCCCTCACGCACCTCGCCTCGGGCAGCCAATCAGCGCGCGGGGGCGGAGAAAACGGTAAAATTGCTTCTTGGATCTCGGATTCCGACAGCGTCGAGGGAAAGCGCGCGAAAAATGCGAATAACAACAACAACTCGAAACACGAGAAAATATAAGTTGCAAATATTATTTTAATTTTTTTTTTTTTAATATCTTTTAAAATTTAATTGTAAAATTATAAATATTTATTTTTGTAAGGGTTTTTTTTTATGTATAATTTTTTTTTTTATTTTAATTTTTTTTTCTGGGGGGTTGGGGGTGCTTAAGTGATGAATAATCTACCGGATTTTAGTTATTGATGTAGGGCAGACATGTTGCCGCATGTGCCGCAGGGTGGCGCTGATGGAATGGCCCTCGGGGGAAATGTCGGACAGAACATTGCCATTAGGGTTAGCTCAGCCTTTTTCTATTGCTGACGTGTCTTTTAATTACCTCTGAATGAACCCAACCAATACCCCTCGCCGTTTCCCATTTTCTTTATACCCACTTAATTTTTTTTCGGGTTAGAGGGGGTTGATTTTAAGGGGTGGGGTTAAATTAAAATTTTTGAAAATATTTTTATTAAATTTTTTTTTTTTTTTTTAAATTTTATTTTAATTTTTTTTTTTATAAATTAATTTTTATTTTTTGTGTTGAATTTAAAAAAAAAAATGTATTGAAGACAATGATAATGGTTAATGAGATACGTCGCGATCAGATTTTCATCTCATCCATAATCAGATTGGATGAGTCGAAGGTGTCGCGTCCCTAAACTAATGGCAGGCGTGATTTGAGTTGAAAGGGCGATGATTTCATAACAAAAGTGGCAGTGACTACGCCATCCGAGCGCATTCGTTGGCTCTGGGCCGAGGCTATTAGACTTAATGCAGCGGAAAATGGGAACCAAAAACTGTTTATACTTTATATATATTTTTTTTAAATCTTAAAAAAAAAAAAAATTTAAAAAAAAAAAAAATTAAAATGAAAATTTTAAAAAAGGATGGGGAGGGTGTAAGCAGTTGCTAGACTGTATAAAAATGCACTTGCCTCGAAATGGAATTATTTTTTTGCGACCGGTTGTCACCAATGATGCAGTTTTCTGTTCCATCATATAATTAGTCGTGGTCGAATGAGCCCATCCTCCCCTAAGGTGAAAGAGGAGATGGGGATCTCAAATTAAACTAATCTGGTGTGAGGATGGAATTTTATTTAGATCCAGGATCAAAGAAATGCTCGGGGATTAGTTTATTTGGCAATGGAATTCTACACTTTTTATTGGTGCTTTATTAGAGGAAAAAAAAATACAACAATACACAAACAAAACAATTTGATTTTGCACGTGTTTGTTTTTGGTACAATACGGTACAACTAAATATCGGAGTCAAACCTCGTTATAACGAATCGCAAGGAACCCGGATATTTGTTTGTTATAACGAAAGTTCGTTATAATAAATTACAGTACTGAATTTTTTCAGATCTGTAGCTAAAAACTAATTTATTTTAATCATGAAAAGCATTATGCATAAATTTATATTTTGACAGTAATTTTTTAAATAAAATTTTTATTTTTATTAATTTAAAAAATTAAATCTTCTGGCACATTGTGCGCAGTGGACAAGTGAGCTTATGTGATTAATTTTCAAATTTCGTTCTAACAAGGGCTTGTGGGTATTAGAGTGTTCGTAAAAACTTGTTCTTTATAACGAATAGTTTTGTAATATAAAATTTTTTTTAACATGTTGTTTTATGCCTAACCAACTAAGTCATCAAAAAAAAAATTAATTATATCGCGGTTCGTTATGTCGAGGTTCAACTGTACAAACAATGGTCGACATTATTTATTTTTTATTTTAACAAAAATAAAAATTTTTTAAAAAATTTAATTATTTTGTAATTCAATTCGTTTGGGTCTGTGTTTGCTATTGAAATTGATTATAGTGTAGGTTTGGAATTGAAATGGGTTGAGATCTGTTGATGGTTAATGGACAAATGATTTGTTGGTAAATGTGGGCGGGAATGGGAAATTTTGTTTAGCAGCCATCATCTTTAACTCATTAAGAGCTATCATCATTATTCTCACCACTTGCTAATATTTTTTCAACACTTGTCTAGTAGCATTATATCATTTAAACCGAGATGCCACGGTTTTCATTTCCACCCCATTCGAGAGAAAAAATTATTTAATTCTGTGTATGTACATTTATTATCTAGCATGTGCAAAATTCTCTTGATGAGTAATTAGGCCTGAAATTCGTGTTACACACAAAAAAAGATTGATTTTGATCTTTTAACGATAAATAATTTTTTTTTTCGTATATCTTTTTAATGTTTTTTAGCAGATAGATTTAATTTGCTGTTAAATTATGTGACAAGCTGCAGTTTATTTTCCTTTTTTAATGCATTTTAATGTATAATATCTAGCTTAATTAAATTATTTTCAATACAGCAAATAACTGCCGTTGGTAATGTGCGATAGTTATGAAATTTTCAATTAGTGCAGTATGAATAAAGAGCGAAAAATTATCTTTAAAAAAAAAATTTTAACAGTACTATTCAGGTGTTATTGTTGCAGATATTTCCAAAAATGTGACACTGCAAATTAAAACTATTGACGCAAACAATAGGCGTCAAATTGGTCAACTAAGTGAAATAAACAACTTATTATTGAATGCTTGTAGATGAAATATCATTATTATTAATGCGCACGTTTGCGCGCAGCTTAGACCTGAATAATTGGTCAAGCGAGCATGCGCAAACGCGTCATTTTAGCTAAAGTTGTAAGTAAAATATAACGTAAGAAAAACGTCCTGAAATGAAAACGAGGTTTCTTAACCAATTGCGAACACACCTACAGTATTATTTTCTGCTTTATTTTTGTGACCAATGAATCGCAGCCGACCCAACTCTCGCCTATTCACGTTTCCAATGGCGAGATAGCCTTAGAAATGCAATAATGGCGGCAGATGCAAACTTACCATCAATTTTCAAGGTTTCAACATACAGTACGAACGTGTGAACCGACGCTGCGTATAGCACTTGACTCATTTTGCCCTGCATTGCATTGTAAGCCTAGCATAAGACATTAAAAGAAACAAGACCTCATATATAATACAGATAAGTGAAACGATTTCTTTTTTCTTTTTTTTGTGTAGCCATTGGTGGATGTGAGATTGAAAGAGGAAGGAGGGGATAAGTTAAGGATGGTGGGGGTGAAGCTGGTGGCCCAAAACGAGTCGCCTGAAATCGAATTACCACGAGCACAGTGATGATGAGACTATCGATTGGCCTCCGTCTCCCATTGGATAGTGATCCCCATTTGGTGTAATGGCCAGTCAAGGATGAAATAGCAACTTTTCTATTGATTCGATATATACTTGCATTTTCATTACAACCCACACCGTCCTCAGCTCGCACACCCGTGGCCAAACTGCCAACAAAGACATGCAATTGCTATATACGCTAAAAAGGGTAATAGAATTGTAGCAAGAAACGAGACGCTGATAGCGGTCGACGAGACTGAGCCCAATGCCCCCTGTCCACTCGTCGCGTCTATCACATTGGAACATCTAAAGCCCCGAGCTTTTTTTTTCTTCTTCTCTTTGGAGGAACCATTGATTGGTGGACGCTTTGCCAGCCGCTTCGTAAATCCAGTTTAGATCCGTGGGTCGCCGTGACGACAGTTTTCTTACACCTTTCTTCTTTCCTCCACTTCTTATCGGATTTCACGTGTCACTCTTTTCTATATAATAATATGGTTTAATAGTGAGGTCGTAATTTATCCCCCTCGTGATTAAAACGGGGGGTTTTAAGGGGGGTTATTAGAAAATAGCATTAGATAAAGACGTAATAGTTTTTTGAGAAGGTTTTGACAGTTATGGTTTGATTTGGGTTTAATTTTTGGTTTAAAAAAAAATTTTTTTGGAGAGTTTGGATGCCTCAGGAGTTAAATTTAGCAGCATTGTTTGACATTGCGCGGCGGTGTTATCACAATTTAATAATTGTGTGGCGGGTTTTGAAAATTTTTGGAATTTGGTTTAGCAGTTTTAAAGCTTTTTTTAGGATTATTTAGCATTTTTAAACCATTTTTTAGTATTGTTTAGCATTTTTAAACTATTTTTTTAGTATTGTTTAGCATTTTATAAGCAATTTTTAGTATTGTTTAGGATTATAAAAGCATTTTTCAGTTGTTTTTTTTAGCATTTTAAAGCATTTTTTAGCATTTTTAAAGCATTTTTCAGTATTCTTTAGCATTTTTCAAGAATTTTTCAGTATTCTTTAGCATTTTTAAAGAATTTTTCAGTATTCTTTAGCATTTTTCAAGAATTTTTCAGTATTCTTTAGCATTTTTCAAGAATTTTTCAGTATTCTTTAGCATTTTATCGTTTTGTCGTTTTAAAAAAAAATTTTATTTAAAATTTTTTTTAGCATTTAAAATCTTTTTTTAGCATTTAAAATCCTTTTTTAGTATTTAAAATCATTTTTTAGCATTGAAAATTATTTTCTAGCATTTAAAATTATTTTCTAGCATTTAAAATCATTTTCTAGCATTTAAAATCATTTTCTAGCATTTAAAATCATTTTCTAGCACTTAAAATAATTTTGTAGCATCTAATCACTTTTCAGCATTAGTTTTAGTTTTAGAATTGTTTTTGTTTCCACTTTCTAAGCATTTTTTGGCATTTTCTAAGCATTTTTGGTATTTTCTAAACATTTTTTATATTTGACTATTTCCTAAGCATTTTCTAGCATTGAGTAGAATTTTACTTCTTCATATTCATTAGTTAGACCATATAAGATGACAATGCAACATGTATAATTTTGCATTTTTGAAAATTAATCTTTTTGTATGCTCGTTGACCGGTGAACTCCAAACTGTTTCGAAACGACATTTCGAGTTTGTATACGCCTCTACTCATTCATGCATGCAGAATATGCTAATAAGCGGCAGTGAGTGCCGACCACAGAAAAACTGGCCGAGAAAAATCGATACACGACATCATCCGATCACAATAGAAATCCCCTCAACAACCTCCGCACAAACTCGCACAAACACACGTAAAAAAAAACCCCGACAACAGGATGAAATATCATTCCATTTCTAATACCATCTATAAAATACCTCCTCATGTTTTTCATATTTTTATTTTTCACTTTGTTGAAAAACACGGTGGAAATATTAATAAGCGCGCAGGCTGAGTTTGACATTCACGGGGCGATTGTCGGTGCAGAATCTGCTGACTCGGACGAGGAATTTGGCTCGGCTGTGTGTGAAAAGCGAAAAGTAAATCCCAGCTGCAAATCTGCTCATTTGAGAATACAAGCTCGGCGAGCGACTTTTATCTCTGACTCGGCAGAGCGACTTGGCATGCAGATGGCTCGCTCCCTATCGAAATGAGTTTGGGTTAGAAAAAGGCGCGTTTGTCCCAGAGTCGCAGTCCCGTCCGGTTGTCGTTTTTTTTGTGCCGACGACTTAACTTACTATTAAAATCGGCGTTGCTAAAGTTTGTTCGGCGCTGGGTTTAATTTTCTTTTACGAGCCCATTTAGTTGGCCGGTGGCAAATGACTTGTAGAAATAAGAAAAAGAAAACGGAAGAGAATTTGGTGGTTCGGTGTTAGACACGAAGCCATTATCGTGCCGATTGCCATGAACGATAGCCACGTCCCCTCACTCGAATGCGGGTGAGAGAACGGTAATCGTTTAATTTATTATCTAAATGAAATCGAATGCGATCGCTCTTCGTATCACGAATGCACTTCTCATTTGCATAGATAATGACTGACTCCACCGTGGAATTACGCCCATCTTCACCCCTTTTCATCCCGAATAACTTGGATTATCACCTACAACACCCCCATAACTTTTTCACGCGTTATCCGCGTTTACTCTAAATTTGTATTAAAAAGTCGACGTGATGGGGAAAATCTAATTTGCACCTCAAGTAGCTCGGTAAGCGCTTTTGTTTATAAATAAGTAAATAAATAAATCGAAAAAAATATCTGCTGCGATATGAAGTTTTTAAATGAATTATTGACTAAGTTTCGGTTTATGTGGTTTTTGGTGATTTTATAAGATAAAAACATGTGAGATTGTTTCGTTTTGAGGTTTTTGCAAGTAACCGGCAATTACAATTTCTTCGTTTTCATCCAATCAATAGGGGGTTTCATTTACGGATCATTTGGCAATTTTGTAATTTTGCATTAATCACAAAATCAATAATTATTGAAGTTTCCAAAAACAATCGCGGGATTTTTCAATTTTTCATTGTCCGCCATATTGGGGTTTAGTTGTGCTGTATAAATAATGTGATATAACGAATTTTTTTTAAATAAAGTGCAATTAGCAGTGTTTTAATACTCGCAAGTTTCACAGAGTATACTAGAGTCGTTTCTTGAGATTCCCAGCTGTTATGTGATCATGGATGCTCCAGCATATTGATGATAATTTCAGTTGGCCACTTAGATCAAGCTTGGCCACCTCTATTTTGTTTTGAATTTGACTAGCGTCAAAATCGCTCGTCGAAATCGCAAAAACTACCTTTTAGACAATTTTGGGATTTTGTATTTTAGTAATTATGAATGTGATTGGTAGAACAGATATCACATGACAAACACAAAATTGCAAAATCGTCCCGATCGCACAATCACAAAATCAGCTGGATTAATGAATTACGACCCACGTCTTTCAACGCAATTCTTCTTTTACTCAAATTTCTTAGCGGTGGATGCTTCACCCGCAAGCAGACCAGCAATTGCAAGTTTGACCTCCCATCTACCTTGTGTGGGAGCCATTTGGAATTTGATTGCATAAACCACTTCATAACCGACTCTAGTTGTGATTTTTGTTTTTTTACACTTTTTTGTGATGGTTTATCCTGTTAACAGAACCACCAAAAACAGAAGAAAAAAAAAATAACGTTGACTGTCGTTTTTATTCAATTGCTTCTATTGTTATGAAAATGAAGGAAGAAATGTGAGCACCTTGGGTGCGAAATACGTTTAAAATGCTATGTAGCTATCCCAAGATGCTCCTCATTAACTTATCGACGATATTCGGTCCGACGCGGCAGCCATATTTCACAGATAGCGTAATCATTTCGCCCTTTGCTGCCGCCTAATTATCAGCACAAAAAATTAATTAAGCACCCGACTTTTAATTAGATTCACTAATTGCAACGGGAGATAGCGAGCGAGCAAAACGAGGGTCAGATAAACATCGACGGGGCTCCTCGTTTTCGGCCGTTCTTTTTTTCCCCCCTCTCAACTTGTCCATTTTATTCTTCATCTCTAGCAACGTCTGTTGCACGCTGCGTCTTGGACTAGGAGGCACTCAACACACCCGACATCTGATCTGGCAGCAAAGGCAAACGATGACGTAATGGCTGATAAGAGGGCGCACGCGTCTGCACTGCGAGAGAGGGAGACTTAATCTGATGAATATTAAGAGAGGCAAATTAGTATCGTTGGGTAAATAAGTAAAGGGGAAGGGGATTATTCACTCGCGACATCCCTATCACAATGGGAGCCGGGGGTGGCACGAGTTGACTTCTCCTGACCACAAACTCATTTGCCCTCCTAATGGCTCTTCACGCGGGGGGCGCTCGAATCAAAAGGGCTCAAACTCACTGAACCTGTTTTTCAGTTTAACAGCTGCGGGGGCGCTATTCGCGTCGACGACCCCGATGTGTCGAGGGTTGTAGCTTGCGCCCATAAAACATTTTGCATAACAAACTTTGATTTTTTTTAAATTTTTTTTTACAAAGGTAAAGTGATGTGTGCTTCATTATAGCGAATTTCTACGTTAAAGATGACTGTAAACACTCGGTGGAGTTGGATTTTTGTTTTAATGACGTCATTTCCTGTTTTGGAAAGCGAGATAAGCTATAAAGTGAAAATATCAACCGAGGTCGACAATAGGTGCATTCCAGAATGATCGTTTCAGTCGTTTTAGCCGTTTTGTTTTTGTCTGAGTCACGTGACTTCGGGAAATTTGTTTGTTTTGTGCAGCTTTTTTTGCGAGAAACAAACATGGGCAAAATTCTATGTTTTAGCTGAAACTGCACATCGTTTAGTCTCGCTTTGGATTCAGCTGTAATTTTTTTGTCCGCCATTTTGACTCAATCTAATTTGTGTAGTTTGAGCAAAGAAGTACAGGTACGAATTCGTTATTCTACATTTGATTTTAGAAAATACAGAATATACAAGTAAATAATTAGTTTTTAAAAACATTTAATATTCGTGTATGAACTGTGTTATTTACATCAAGAATTGACAAGATGAAGTTCACTCGCGAATGACGATCGGAATTAATACGCGCTTATAGATTTAAAAAAAATCGGCAAAAAAACACAAACAAAAGACGATAATTCGATATAAAATAAATTAATTTTGTTAATATCGAATTTTCGTTTTTTTTTTTCTTTTTAAAAAAAAAAATCTATAAGCACATTTTCTTACCAGTCGTCGCGAGTGGCCTTCATCTTGACAATTTTTGCTTTAAACAGCACAGTTTCTACAATAATATTGAATGAATCTTAAAAGTTAATTATTTACGTATTATTCTGTATTTTTTTAAAATCAGATAGAGAATAACAAATTCGTAACTGAACAAATAAACTTGATCTAACTCATTGGAAAAAATAAATGAAACAAGATGCTAAAACGACCTGGACATTTATTGCTATTATTGCTATTCCTAAATCTTGGCCAAAACGAACTAGGCTCACCACAGACCCAGCACAACACAAAACCACAAAACTGAATTTTGGAATGCACTTAGTGAATTTGCGGTTTTTTCGTTTTGTTTCGTCTCTTCGTGTTGTTGTATCAATAAATGGACAGGTAGTACATCCCAACTTGCAGTGAAAAACAATATGCGCATTTAAAATTGCTGTTTATATGATTTTTTGGTGATTTTATATATACAGAAGACTCTTAACTACGATTGCGTACGAGATTATTTCACTTTAGTGTCTGTTAATCATTTAGTTTTTGGGTTTAACGCACAATTTCACACAAGTATCGAATTATGGCCAAAAATTCTGCTTTTATTTACGTCTTTTGGTGGTGGATGCTTCACCTGCAAGCATTATAACAGAAGTGCAACTTTTGTGGCGGCCATTTTGAATTTGGTTGTAAAAACCAAAATCACTTGAAAAAAAAAACACTTTAGTTGTGGTTTTTGTTTTTGCAGTTTTTGGTGTCAACTGTCCATTCTGTTTATAGAAACACAAGAAACAGCGAAAACAGAAATGCTTTAAGCTTCATGGGTTTTTCGTACATGAGAATTCGACGCATTCGACTTTGTTGACACGCCGGTGTTGTCATATTTGTTTAAACTGTCAGCTTTTTGTCTATTTCGGTTTTATTTCCCCCCTAAGAAATAGTGTCGTAATTTAATACGATGATGAATGGGGTCAGTGATGTCACGGCAAAGTGAGAAGCGTCACTTTTAATTAAGGCAGCTCCGTTTATCGGCCGCTTGTCCGGAAATTGAGTCGCGTTGGGCGCCGCCCGGCGTTGGGGGATCACTTAATAATTTTCACACTGCGTTCGCTCCGAGTGTAAGTCGCACCCAGTGAGCGCTGACGACACACGAGATGAACGCCATCAATCAGCGATGTTCAGAGCCCCGAGTTCGGCTTCGGTGGCGAGACGCGGGGGTAACGAGTGCCATCCAACCCAAACTGAAAATATATATACTTCATTCGTATTTCTATTAGAAAAAAAAAAAATCTTTTTTTTTTTAGTTTCTCACGACTTTTAATTAAAATCATAAAAAAAATAAATAATAAAAAATTTAAAAAAAATATCTGTGGTCATATTTCAATAAATTTAGTGTTTGTCGATTGTTATTAGCGATAAGTTGACCAATTTATCATGAGAATTTTTCCGAGAAAAATCTCCTCCCACATTTCTTAGTCATCTGATAAATGCACTAAACAGATTATTTTCAATTAAAAATATGAAGTATGCTTTTTGCAGTATGATATATTAACATTCCAAAATTAATTTATATATATATTTTTTTTAGATATATTTTATTATTGTTGTTATTATTTTTTAATGAAAAAGTGGAGGAAAAAAATTGATGTTTTAGCGCGTACTTGCAGTATAGGGAAAATGGAAGTTTGGTTTTAAATTCCGCGCTTGACGGGCCCGGATCGGAGTAGAATTAGGAAGGGACAGACGGGTGCGCTAACAAAATATCCATTAACGAGATAATTAGAGCCGTTTATAGCCAGATTCATACTGCACTTTGTTTTTATTTAGACGCCCATTAACACTTGACTGCAGGGGACAAACATTCCACCACGACCAAACTGGGTACAATTACCAAACAAAATACGACTAGCGCCAACCACGCCCAAAATTAACTTCTTGAAACAAAAAATTAAATTTTAATTTTAAATTCGATACAACAACAGATATCTCTATCATATTGATATTGTGACGTGCGATGTCTCATTTTATTGTTTCTTATTGTTTTCGGTCTCCCGATTGATTCCTTCACGCAATAAAAATAAAAATTCAAAATGGCGGGATACTGTGGATTTTTAAATAAACAAAAACAAATTTAACTCGAGAAATTACAAAAAATGGCGATGGGTTTGGGTCTTTAATCAGATTTTATCGTAACAGCCCTTAAAATTGAGGTTCACTTTAACCCAAATAATGGCGGGGTAAAAAAAGAAAAAGGAAAAAAAAAAAAAACAAGATGGAGAGAAAGAGAGAATAGATTGTCGTGGTCCAAGTTGAGCCCGCTCGTTTAATGGCCATCGAGTCTGTTCGCCTCGCCTTTTCTTGCGGCCCGGTAATTAAGGTTGAATTACCAGCAGGTAAACCCATCATTACAGGTCGTTTTCGAGGTACCTCGGAGGAGAACTCCCTCCTTCCTTCTTTTCTTCTTCACTTTTTATTCGAAGAACCGAGGGGGAGAAAAAATTAAGGAAAAGGAGGAGGTTAATTTTTAATTATACTTGAAAAGAACCAACTATCGAAGCTGTCACAACTTTGTTACCTTGTAGATAAATGGAGATGCAGACTCAATAAAGTGGGCATCGGATTACGCGCACTTGGTGCATGCGAATGGCGTTAATTTTGAGGTTTACGGTAAGATGGATTTTATTTTTATTCTTTTTATGTTTGGGGGAAATGAGTGGATTTTAGTTTGGGTTTGGATTTTCTTCCGAATAATTAAATTTCGGTCGGAAATGTATACGTTTTTTTTTTTTTTTTTTTTTTTTTTTTGTGGGAGTATTTTTT